>JAPMOQ010060802.1:5048-18310 GCA_026543055.1 Argiope trifasciata
TGTGTGTGTGTGTGTGTGTGTGTGTGTGTGTGTGTGTGTGTGTGTGTACATAAAACCATTAAAATTCATTTCCTGTGTCAACAAAAATTAAATTGAAAATAATTATGTCGAAATCGAAATTAAAATTTTATTCGGAATTAAACAATGAAAAGTTCATGAAAATGAAATAAAGCCTTTTTATGAAACAAATCTAAATAAATATAATTAAGTAAATGGAACAAAAAGGAAACTAAAAACTATTTCGGATTTAAACAAGTTTAAATTTTGAAATTATATATATTAAATTATAACCAATCATTGTATTTTGTGAACTCAAACGCAGCTACAACTAAAATACAGATGAATCTAAATTAATTAAGAATACAAGCTAAGTAAAAAGAACACCGCAGAATTAAAATCACAACCAATAGAAAAAGGATCCTACCTGTATATATATATATATAAAGTTTCAAAATTTCAAGTGAATATAATAAAATATCTTCATGCCTTCGCGAACACAAGAATTTGTTTTGAATCAAGAAAGAAATACCGTAGAAAAGTCTGATATTAGTTAATATCGGCTTCAGATATGAACTAACATCTGACTCCATTAGAAACAAATTCCATACAGCTATTTTTCGTGAAATAGACTCCAGAATTTCATTGAAATATTCTTTCAATGAAACGATTGCTTACCAAGATGAATAATTGGCAGTTTTCCTTAATAAATTAATAAAAATACCTAAAAATGGAACCACATTTTTACAGTCATTATTATGCACTAAATTTAATTTATGCACCTGACTAAATACAAAAAGAAAAAAAAAATGTTTTTTAAGAAACTTACTAAAATATATGCTTTTATTTATTTAAAAATCAGTGTTTGAAAGAGGGACTACAAATCTGGCAACAAAACCAGATGCCAGATTTCATTTATTTAAAGTGGGGTTTTAAATTATCATCTCGAACGAAAGTACGGATGGACGAATAAACTGCCCGTTAATGGATTTCTTACAAAATGTAATACTCTTATTTAAGTAGGAAAAGTCTCTATTTTCATTATTTTCTATTTTTGAAATAAGGAAAAATATTTATTTTTCATTAATAAAGATAATTTATTTTGGGAATTCTTGAAACTATCTACTTTATTACAAGAAATTACGAGTTAAAGGATACCATATAATTTTTATCATTCCTTCACACAGTTGTGAAAAATTTAAAAAGTTCACTTTCTGCGTAGCATGCAGAATAAAATTCAACTGTAATATTTGGAAGGATATATTTGGAATGTTTGAAAATCGACTTTTTTTATATGTTAAGCATTGTTTGTAACTTCTTATTTTTTGAAATTGTAAGATTATTATTATTTGAGTAAATAGGATATTAGAGCACTGAAACGAAGTATTATCTAGTCTGCATATCTGAATGGTTATGACGCTGGACTCACAGTCAGGAGATCATGTGTTCGAATCCCAGTAGACTTAACATTTATTTAAGTATTTTTCCTTGATTTGTTTTTCCTTTATTTCATCTTCCAGAAGATTCTGGACCTTTCTTTAATTAGCCGGATAAGTGCTCTGGACTTTTCTTACTGTCTCCAGAAAGGTATACTGGAACTTTCCCTACTTGTATAAAAGCTGAAGAGCTCTCAGTCACAGGGTTCTTAATTCAGAATTGAGCTAATAAATTGATTTAATTCTATGTCTTGTGTCTTCTTGAATTCTATCTGCGCGACAATATTTTAAGTATTGGTCTTAGATTCCAAGATATTCCAGCAATTAACGGAACCAGAAAATGAATATTTAAATTATAGATCACATGCAAAAATATAACAAAGTTAAGAACGTGAATATCATGAGTAAAAGAAGGCAACCGTAACAGGAAATTACACCGGTAATTTTTATAAATAAATCAATAAATATAAAACTAAATTAAGTCAAAATGTAGGAAAAATTTTAAACTCAACACAAAAATACACAAAAAATTCCTCAGTTTCTACAATGTATAAATCGGAATTAATGGAATCTATCTACTTTATTCTCAGAATCTATCGACAATTCGATGACCTATAAATTGGTATATTAATGAAGCGTATGGTTGTATCACCGTACTTAACAAAAGTAATTTCCTTGGACACCGAATTGTCGATAGATTCCGATAATTTGATGACTTTGTACAGCCTTCTCTGGCATCCAAATATTGTCTTATTTTTGTATCTTTATTTGTTTATTATTTTATTTTATTAAATTGTCTTTAATTTAATAAATTGATAAGCATTGATAGATAATTTGAATACCTTTGATGATTTAAAGCCTTTTACGCTCAAAGGAAATATTTTTCTCTTCTACAAAAATCGTTATCGATTATTCAATTATAATTGAATCGATATTTTTTTTACTGAATGTCAAAATAAAACGTATGTCCAAGGCGGCAAATGTGTTTCTGAACGAATAAAAAACAAAGAACTGTCACACTTTATTGCGCAAAAACCAAAACATTCGCGGGCTGAACTAAAATAATATCTTGAAAGTGTTTTGGACTTGAGAAAATAAAATAACTGTATTTTGACACGTGTTTTATATTATTTGGTAAGTATAATTTTATATAATAATACAGTAAACTGCAGAATATTAGCACAAGTACCTAAAAACTGCAAATCATCTAAACTTTTATGGTCCATAGGGAAAAATATTTCCCATGAAATGATAGGAAACCTATCCACCCTGCTATGTTTTTCTGGTGATATATTTTTTTGGATTGGCATATTTAGTCTTGGACGTCTTATCGTCCTGTAAGGGTTAAAAATAATATAAATAATCGAATATGGATATAAATTTCAGTGTTTTGATTTGTTGTAAGCTAAATTTTGCACAAAAATACTTATTATATAAAAGTTGTTTCAAAATATATTTAGTATCTAAAAAATGTATCTTAAGAATATTTGTGAAAAAAATAAAGGTAATTAAAAAAGTAATTACAATCCCAATTTTTAAAACAGCCATTAAATTTGCTTTAACAAAAGTTAGAAAACATATCGAGTTTGCCGGTATAAAAAAGGCATTCATCGATCACTTATTTAAAGGAAAAAATCTACCAAAGCTAATTAATCATTTCAGAAAAACTGCAGTCAATACAATTTTGATAGGATGCAATGTAATTTTTGGTCAGTCTTTAATGCATTTTGCGTGTATAAAACTATAGCGCATATCACAAATTGACGTTTACATTGGCTCTCTTAAGGAACCGTATTATGAAAGGTTTTACTTAATTGCTATGCAACTTTCATTTATAAAGAAACTAGCTAGTACCCAGCGCGTTGCTGTAACTGAAGAAATATTTTTGGAAATATTGTTGGAAATTTAAAATACCCGTCTTGTTTAATTAGGAGTGATAGAGAGAATAATGTTTATTTTAGAATAAAACAAAAATAATACTTATTTTATTCGGAAATGAATGTATTAATTGATACTGAAAGATATATGACGTGTATAATGTTTATACTATTTTATTAACTTCATGATTCAAAACTTTTGGGAAGGAATTTTTGTTCGTTTTTCCATCATCAACAGAAACAAGTAATAAGTATTCGAAGTTTCATCGCAATCGGATGACTGGTGAGGCAGCGCATAAGAGACATACAGACAAACAATCATTTTTATTTATATAAATGATAATTACGAAAGCTGGACTCAATTACTTTTGAATTTAAAAAAGCAAATTTTTATCTTTAGTGAACTTCATTTCTCATTTATTAGAGTTAATAAAAAAATAAAAGATCGCATAAGGAAAAGAGATACACAACTGTTCATAGGTTGTAACTTATAGAAAAGCATAAACTTTTTAATAAAAATTTCTCTGATTTGTTCCATTTAATATTTAGAATCATTTTAACTTTGAGTGAATATGTCAATTGTAGTTAGACTGACAATGTATTAAATCTAATACTATAATACGAGGAATGGTTGCCAAGTCGAAAATCGCCCCAGAATTAATAAACTCCGGAAAACTTGGGGGTCTTGGATTTTTGGCCACGAGGAATCGATTGGCGCCGGTTTTCAAGCGCTACGGTCGAGCAGTTCGGAGTTACAGATAGGATATTTTCAAACTTTATTAGTTCGCCATAATGGCTGCTTAAATTTTCAAGCGGTAACGTGCTGCCATCTATAGCCAATATGGCGAACTAATAAAGTTTTATGTTTATGCTGTTATAGGTTTATAATATGTTTCGTATGTATGTATATATGTTTGGTTTTTCTAAATAAATTTGTCAAGAATATTGAACTTCAACACACTTCAATCTTTACTTTACCTTTGTGTAGAATAGTTCCCTTTCCAAACTCTAACTTTGTTTAGAATAGTTTACAATGGTGCACTTTAACCGGTTATCTTTTCACCAATGGTTTCACAAATTTTCTTATGGCATGTATTGTTTTGATAAATCACAATTGAAAATTTAAATATTCGAGTTAGCTTCGATACCTGTTTTCTCCGAGCGGAGCTCGGTCACCCGCTGGTCTTTTTAAGATGGAGATTTTGTGGAATATAGACAGGCCAGATTTTCTTAAGGTATCCGACTACGTTGAAAATGCTGAAATGAAAAAGTATTTCACTATTGGCGATTATTACTAACTATATAACTACTGGCGATTATTACTATTACTATTGACCTCATTGGCGATTTTTTTTAAAAGTGTTATTTCTTGTAATTCAGACTTTTTTTCTTTCCAAAACAATTTGTTTTTTCTTAAAAAAGGGAGTTCTAACCTATTATCCAAAGGCTATTTTTCAGCTAAAATTTGTCTTTAACTTCAATTTTAATTTTCATAAAAATTATCCACCGTTATCATGATATATCAAAAACTAATAGAGTTATTTACATAAAAATTTCAGAGTATGTTTTAATTAATATAGGCAATGAAATGAATTAAAATTTTTTTTGTTAACTAGCCGCCTTTGGCGACCAGCTGGTTCGCCATGAGTAATGCGCCCTAAAATTTTCAATTAAATCACATATTCAAGAAGTATCATAAAACCGGACCTTTCCTTCCGAAAGGAAAATAAAAACATTTTATTTATTCTCTACTAGTCGCCTTTGGCGACCAGCTGGTTCGCCATGAGTAATGGGTTCTAAAATTTTCAATTCAATCACATATTCATTAGTCTTGAAGTAATTTTGGGCATTGATTGGCCTGAAATTATTATTTTCTTTGGATGGACGGAAAGTTCTAAAAGGACACGTTTTCCTAATAATATTCTTTAATTTTATAAATCAGTCACTTTTAATTACTGATTTAGAAGGCTGATTGATGTAGCCATTTTTATTTAAAATATTAATAAAAATATTTTTTTAATATGGCTCACAGAGTAAAGTATGAAGAAATCTAAAACTTATTATTCATAAATGACTCAAGCTACATAAAATGTAATTATTTACTTCATTTAGATTAAATTAATAGTGTTTAACAATATATATGCCTATTAATAATATTTTACAAATTGGCCATTGGACCGGAATTTGAATGCAAATCCTGTATAAATTCAATCCTGTATAAATAAAGATAATTTATTGAATTAATGCTTTAAATATTGCAAACGATCATAGAATCCTTTGCATTGCAGTTTTTAAAGAAAATATCACATTTTATATTTCTTTTATTTTATTCAGTCACGTGCTAAAAGTTGCATTGCTTTAGATTTGATTTGCGATAATAGCTGTTTTTTATTTGAACTTCCGTCATTGATTTCTTTCATTTTATCCAGTCACGTGATAAAAAAAAACATGGTTAAAATATTTCTTTAAAAATTCATTAAAAATAGAATATTAAGTTACACGTTAAAACACTGATACCATTAAAAAGCTAATTTTTTAACCTTTAAATTGATGTAAAAATCATGTTTGTGCGATAATATTTTCGGAAGCTAGAGTAGAAAAACGTCGAAATTTCGCTTATATTTTAATTAATTCAAATTCTAATTAAAAATTTGAAAAAAGGGCTGCGAGGTGCACATTCCCGACCTCCAAGGTATACATGTACCAAATTTGGTAGCAGTAGGTCCAACGGTCTGGCCTGTAGAGCGCCAACACACACACACACACATTGAGCTTTATTATAAGTATAGATGAAATACTTTTTCATTTATAGGTGTTTTTAGAGACATTAAGTTGCGAATTTATGGAAAAAATGCATATATACGTATATTTTTACCCAAACTTCGTTGCATCTCAAAATGTTTCTTAGATTTTGATTCATTTCATTCATCATGATATTCCATAACTTGTGTACAAAGAAAAATAGGATGGCTGTATTACAATTTTGTGTAGAATGTTAACCATTTTGGTTAAATTTCACTAAAATTTACCACAAAGTTTCCTATTTCTCAAAATATATTATATTCTCAAATAATTTTTTTGTATTTATAACGTTTATAACTGATAATACATCTAAAAACCAAAAATAAGTTTTTCAAAATTTTTCCTTCGAACGTAATCGGTTACCTTAATTATTGCGAAACATCGTTTAATTCTTTTCGCCGTCCAAAAATTGCCTTTGCTTACTTTCCCACAACAGTAATAAGCTTAAACATCATATCTATGATAACGCAGCAGATTAGTCTAGTTATATTAACATCCCGGTTCAAAGCAACACGAGGGCTATTTTGGGACGGACCTCGTCATTTTGAACCTTGGTCAGATGACGAGGACGACACCTGAACTGGAATCCCCTTCTCCACACCACGCTACACCAGCGGGAGGACGTTTGACCTGACAGATTTAACGTGCAAGAGACCCGCTCACACGACGGTTTTTCGGTGGAGTCGAATCTCGAACATGAAACCCTCCGGTTCCGAAGCCGAGACCTTACCACCAGGCCACCACGACTCAACTTAATGTTGGGATTCTGTCATATGTGTATACATATTTATACTAATTATTTCATAAAAAGTAACTAAAATTTTTTTAATTCTTTCTTACATGTTTTTATTATTTTAATTTTTTATATATTATTTGTTTAAATCCAGAATGTCAATAATAATGCAAAAGATACATCAAGTATCATCCGCCTATGTAATGACATCAACAGGGGTGTTCAAACTACTCCAACTAATAAATCGAGTTTATGTTGCAAAGTTGTAAACAACCAGATTAAACGAAGTTGTGGCGATAGGTTGGCGGGAATTGTGTAATTTGAATTCCGCCAAGGATCAAACCTGCGATGTTTGGGTTTGAAGCCCAGTAACTTATCCATTCGACAAAAGCGTACGCTAGTGTCTAGTGGCTGTTATTGGCTTATTGAGATGTCACCACAGGGGTAAGAAAGTTAAATTATCTGCAGTGTGATTAAAAAAAAAGGCATATCAACCTTAGAGACTGTTGACAAAAAGAAAAAATTGGTGACAAAAAGAAAAAATTCAGAAACAAATGGAATTTCGATGATGTTTAAGAGCAAAGATGCCTTTTTTAGAAGCTTTTTTGCTATAGAACTTATGAAAAGAACAGGAATAGTGATACGGGCACTGAGTGGACTCAAGTGAGTTCGTGCTTGGAATGTTGATTTCCATCGAGCTCTCTTTAAGCGTACTGAGCTGTTACAGTTTTTTTTTTTTTTTGTGTGTATGTGTGTGTGTAATTACTTGCTGCTTTTTACATGCTTTGTTAGGATATAATGATTTCTATTTTGTGTTTTTGTGTGGAATAAATTTTCTTCATTCATTTTTGATTAATTAAACTTTTCAACCATACATCTTCCTATAAAATATGTTAACATACTTTATTATAAACATTAGTAGTAAAATGCATTATGTTTCTTATATGTAAAAAATGAAGTATAATTTTTTGAGACATCATGGATACATTTTAAATTTTGCTAAGAATTTTATGTACTCTTCTTATGATAATCCCCGTTAAATGTTTTTTTTGTATCTTACATATTACATCCCAAAATGCCACTTCAGTTATGGGAAGGAAATGTTTCTTTAATAGTGGTTGGTTCTCGATGCTCTGGAAGTATAAAAATGATGTGGGATCGACTATCCCTTACTACTGAGTGTCTGCTTTGGAAGAGATTGCACCGTGGGGGGTTGACGAATTTTATTATTATATAATTTATAGTGATGCACAATTGTTGTTTTTCTTAAGCTCCTACCTTTACACACACACACACAAACACACAGACATATTATATATATATATATGTCACACGAATAAAAAACATGTACTAAAAATATTTGTTATATCTTGAATTATAAATTATTTTTAAAAGAATAATTAAATCCTGTAATTGATGTTTTCTTGAGCTTTCTGTGAGAAATGTAAATTTATTTTAAATTAATCAAAAATGACAACTTTTTAAAACAATATGTTTTCAAATAGTATACACTATAGTACAAAATTTCAGATCTATAACTCAACACCGAAATTCTCTCTTTACAAGTACCTACAATCAATTTGACAGTTTAAATTGTGTGTGTGTGTATCAATTTGACAATTAAATTATATATTCTCATTTAGGGGTTTTGTAAAACTTTTCGTATATATTACGCGATGGATAGATAATTTCGTATATGAATAGTAAATAAGATATCTGAAATGAACCAACATTATATTCTAAAATTTTTGGCCTCTGGAATCCAAAGACCATTGCTCTGAAATTGTATTAGACCTCCGTGACCTGGTCGTAAGGTCTCGGCTTTGGAACCGTGGGGGGGGGGCATGTTCGAGACTTCATTCCATCGAAGAACTGTCGTGTGAGGGGATCTCTTGCACGTTAAATATGTCAGGCCAAATGTCTTCCCACTGGTGTGGTGTGGAGAGAGATGTGCCAGTTCAGGTGTCGTCCCCGTCATCTGACCATGGTTCAAAATGACGAAGTTCGTTACAGAATAGTCCTAGTGTTGCTTGACAACGGGACCTTAATATCATTAAACTAAATTAAACATCTGTATTCTGCTTTGGCCATTGAGCCGCGGTGGCCTGGTAGTAAGGTCTCTGCTTCGGAACCGGAAGGTTTCAGGTTCGAGACTCTATTCCACCGAAGAACCTTCGTGTGAGGGGGTCTCTTGCACGTTAAATCTGTCAGGCCAAACGTCCTCAGGTGTGGAGAGGGGGTGCCAGTTCAGATGTCGTCCTCGTCATCTAATCTTAGTTCAAAATTACGAGGTCCGTCCCAAAATAGCCCTCGTGTTGCTTTAAACGGGACGTTAATATAACTAAACTAAACTAAACTGCTTTGGCCATTTATTATGTTAAACTTAATGTTTTTGCGGCAAAAGCGCTCTCTAGTAGACATTTCGAAACCAATTTTTTTTTTTAAATTTGAATTTTCAAAAATGAGGTGTTAATATAACTAAACTAAACTTGAAACTATATTAAAGTAAAATTTTAGAGCCCAGCTTTTACTCAATCAAGGCTGGTATTTAAATAACAGAAGCCGAAAGCTGATTGGCTGGATGTCAGTCCACTCAAAATAAGTATGTACTTTGACACACATTAATTTTCAAAGCAGGTGTGGGCGAAATAAGGTTTAGGTGGAACATCCTAATCTTCCTTTCGTTGGTTCGTAGATGAAATATTCATCAGCGGAGAATGAACTTTAAATATTCATGACTTCAGAGAATAAATCCCAACATTCTGGTACTTCTTTTAATAACATCCTCTTTCGTGGCAATTTCATTTGGCTGAGAAATTTCCACTCGTGGCTTTTGTACGCTTTTTTCTCTGTGTGTGGAATTCTATTATTTAAAAAGTTTTCACTTCAAAGTATTTTAATATTTCTGAATTTTTCGCTTAATAATACTTAAAGGAAACAGCAGCCTACTAAGATGAAGGATTTTTTTAAATTAAGTTTCAATAAACAAAATCAAGTTTCAGTTACAATTCAGAATTATGTACTATTTAAAAAGAACAGATGTGCTCTCAGTAAACTAGCTCAACAATTTTGAATAATGCATTTCAGCATTATTTTAAATGGTTTAAACTGAGTAGTGTTGGCTATTTGAGGAAAATAAACCGAATTAATAGGAAAAAAATTCAAAAGCAAAGTTTTAAAAAATAAAAACAATTAATAAAATAAAAGTAAGAAAAAATATATTAAAATGAATCTATTTTCATATATTATTATTATTTAATTAAAAAATTAACAAAAAAAAATTATTAGTATAACTAAAAAGCAGATTTTCTTTATTTAATCCATATTCTAGTTTTTTGTTTTTGATTTATTACTTATCACCATAAATATTATGTAATCTTGAAATCATTTTTTCCACATGGAAATTACCATTTAATTTATCATTTCTATATATTTGATCCCACATGAAAAACGTAACTTCCGTTGACATTTAGAAATGACGTCATTCACTTGGAACGAATTTATTTAAATTGATCGATTAGCGGATAGTTAAATTCTAGAGTTTTGTCTAGAAAATTCCAAGTATTTATAAAATTTAAGAGAATATTTGCTAGAACCGTTGCAAAATGTTATGTTACAAAAGGAAATGAAAGAAAGAAAAAATAAAATTATTTAATGAATCCATCCTATTCAATATCACAAAGAGAAAAGATTTTTTATAAGGAAAGCAAAATGGGATTAGAATCTGTAGGGTTGTTATTGAATAATGAAATACTCCAAAAATTAAAAATGCATTATAAATGGTTGCTAAAACATATTATGTTTATGTTTCTGCATTTAACATAAGATACTATGTTCCAAGATTCTATCAGTACAAACAAGTTCTTATATAAAGTAAACATTTTCAGTTTCACTTTATAAATGTTAACCAAATGGTTGGGGGATGAAGAGTGTATATTTTCCACTTTTAAAGTCTTAACATAATAAAAATGCCTTGGTTCAATAAAATATTTATTTGCAAAATTGCACGTTAAATCCGTCAGGCCAAATGTCCTTCCATTGGTGTGGTGTGGAGAGGGGGGTCAGATCAGGTGTCGTCCTCGTCACCTGACCGGTGTTCAAAATGACGAGGTCCGTCCCAAAATAAGCCTAGTGTTGCTTTACAATAGGACGTTAAAATAAATAAACTAAACTCAGACAGATAATATCAAAATTACAAAACGCATGCAAAGCCAATACCCCCATTGAAGTAATTATCTATATTTGTGTTTTTAATATGAATAAAGATTATGCCATAATTAAAGCCGTTTATTTTAAATTAAAAATATACAAACATATACTATAATATTCAATCGAAAATTTTTAGTGGCTCTTTAAAAACTGGAAAATTTTGCAAAATGTTGCTTTTGTTTCTTCCGTTTCAATAGGTTGCCGACTTGTGTAATAGGGTTATGTATGGAATAACACACAAGATAAATGACCCCCATGACTTTGCTGACACATACGCCTTCTTTTATTGAAATTTACCATGACCATTTTGCATAAATGGGGCTGAGGTCTTGTTAGTACTGATCTTTGACTTCCAATGCCACCTTACAAAGAAATCCAGTACTATCAATCATCACATTTTCGAACTGTGGTCACTAGATTTTTATTAGTTTAAAAATATTATTCAACAACAAAAAAACGATGTTATATCGCGTAACGCTGCATTTTCACAAAAACCCAAAAACTACCCTAAATGGTTTTTCATTAACCCTAAGCCATCTGCCAAGTATTTTTTTAAAAATTAGAATTGCTAACACTTAACTGTACGAATGGTGGCTAACTGAAACCTTGCATTAATTTTGAGGCACCATTTACTTGAAAACATAAAAATTGTTAAATACGTTCAAGGTCAGACTCCCATATTTGGATAGTGTTAAACAATGGAAAATTGCCTCTGAAATTCATCTGCAAAGGAATAAAGAATCAATATAGAGTGTATTATATACATTATATATTGGTTGCACCTTTATTTCTCAAAACTGACATTCTATCTCAAGAAGAATTGGATATTTCGGGCAATATTCTACAATAAATGTAGAAACAACGGCAATGAACTAAGGCAATACAAGATTGACTTGATGCCAATTGTCAAATTTAAACTTAGTGAAATATTTGGCTGTCTACTTTAGTTTTACTATCTTTAAGATACTGCATTTTATCAATTTCAATGGCTAAAGTATTTGAAATAAAAGTATATCAAAATTTGAACTGCCTCCAAGTTTCCATATTGTGTGAATTTAAAATATAATACCTTGAAATAACTCGTGCCTGAAACGAACAATAGCGCAAACGATTACTTATTGTTATTTATAAAAGGGGTGGTGGATTCGAATAAACATAAAACAAAATAAATTTCATTTATGATATTTATAATATTTATCACTTTCCTTTTACTATATCGTATATCTTGTATTGAAAAAGTATAGCAATCGTCCAAAAATTCGATTGCGAGATTTTGACAAATATTTTCATTTTAGATCACTTCGAATTCGAAAAACCCATTTGTAAAAAGTGTCCGTCAGTTTGTCTACTAGAAAGATAACTCAAAATCGCTTTTTCTAGACAGTTGGCATTTGGTATACATTCTTTATACTTAATTTGCTGATCCCTGATAAATTTTGAGGTAAAATCTGTTAAGAGGGTTTGTTGTCCAGCTGTTCAAATATAAGTTAACGCAATAACTACAAAAAGGAAAGCTAGATATATACGACTAAGCGCACAGATTTAACATATAAAGTGTAGACATCTTTCAAATTTTTTGCCAAATTTAATTAGGAATGAGTCTTAGTCTGTACTTTCAGAAACATGTAAAAGCGATAACTCGAAAATGTAATGATCTAAATGTGCCAAATTTGGTATAGGATTTTTAGGCAACAAGTGTAGTTTTATTTTAAATCTTTGTTTCAATCAGTTTGACAGAATTCATCTAATATCCCAATTTGATTTTTCAGATGTCGTTAACCATGTGATGGGGTCACCAAAGATCACAAAATCGATTCAATAAAATTGCTAAATTAGAGCAATCAAATGCGAATATTTAGAACTATTGTAGTCAGTGTCATACAAGACATGACAAGTTTCACAGAGAGATGGAGAGAAAATTTTGGGAAACCACTCTTACTTGTTTATGTTTGTAAAGCAAGGACTTTACGAAGTAATAAATACCTTACAACGCAGTATTCAACTGGTAAATTACTGGGGATCAATTATCTTCGCAGTATCAACTGGTAAATTACTGGGGATCAATTACCTTCGCAGTATCAATTGGTAAATTACTGGTGATCAATTACCTTCGCAGTATTAATTGGTAAATTACTGGTGATCAATTATCTACGCAGTATCAACTGGTAAATTACTGGTGATCAATTATCTTCGCAGTATCAACTGGTA
>JAPMOQ010060816.1:0-10817 GCA_026543055.1 Argiope trifasciata
GTCAGAAAATAAAATATCATTCGAAAATAAGTCAAAACAGAATTTCTGAAGTCATGACTGGGGGATTTCCATTCGATGAAAATGTCCCTAATCAATTTCATATTTGTAAGTGTTCTGTTAATTTTTCTTTATTTAAATTTGTCTGAAATTTTTTTTCATCTTTGGAAGTGTGAAATATTACTAAAACGAATGCTCTTAAATAATTTTTTTAATTCCTAGAATATAATTGCAAATACATTTAGAAGCTTTACATTTCTAAAGGTATAAAAACGTACATATTAAAATCCTAAATCAGTTTGAATTCAGCGATCCGGACTATTTTTCCATTTAGGTTTGTGTTTACAAAATTTTTATTTATCAAATCAAAAAATTTGAGTTTATTTAAAAAGTTTCTTAAATCCTAGAATGTCGTTTGTCAAAGCGTTTAAATGCAATATTTCTAGAATCTCATTTTCTTGTTGAAAATAAATCCAAAACTTTACAGACAAACAGAATAATAGTATATTTCTTATATATGATATGTACTACTTTAGTTGTCATATCGAATTCAGACGAAAATGACGCACATTTCAGTTAGTATTTGCGTTTAAAAAACTCCACGCTGTAAAAATTCCAATTATAGTATTTCTTGGCAAAAAATTTGGTTTTTAAATGTGATGAAATATCAAAAGCACATTAAAAATTTAAATATTTGGGCCAATAGAAAAATTAAACTTAATACATTGAAATTTTCATAAAATTCCAGTGAGGAAAGGCTATTATTGTAATTGACATTAATAATTATAAACTGGTCTTTATCTCTGAAAACTCTGAGCAGTTCTCCATAACAATGGGAAGAAATTTATAAATTATCAAAAATCATTCGCGTTCATAAGAGCTTGCAGCTAAACGATTATGCAAGGTACTGATCTTTTTTTATTGCTTTTGTTGTTGCTCCATTCGAGATATTATATTTAGGTATCAATTAGTTATTACATAGAGTGTTGTCGATTTGCGCAAAAGCCGATTAGGTTTATAATACAAATTTTTTGCTAACTTTAAAATTGCAAATTTCTTTCATTGGATAATGCTTATACTAACCATACAAATAAAGATATTCAATCATATTTTGCACAATGTATTAAAAAAATCATAAATTTTTCGAAATTTTGAAAATGAACACATTTGTAACATTCTTGAAATTAGTCTCCCATTCTTTCATATTATATACATAGCATTTAGAACTTACCCTTGTAAAAATATTAAAAAAAACAAGTTGATTGGAAGTTTTCTTCAATACCATCAGCATTCTATGTTTCGATTACATTTGATGAATATCCTATGGAATGGTGGTTAATTGTATTTACGATGCCTTCATCAACGTAAGAAAAAGAAAAGGTTTTACCATCAACAAATCGCAAGTTTTTTAGGTGCCATAATAATCTAAATGCCTTTTTTGTAATTTTGACGAATGGAAAGTTAAAAACGTAACCTTTGAAGGGGAAAAGGTGGAAAAAATTCATTTTTAGTAAACTTAACAGGAGTGATCAAATAATTGTTTGCTAATAGGGCTTCTAATACATTGGCGAAATGCTAATGACTTTAATATTAATTTTATATTTTCTTTCAATGGTAATTGTATTGTTAAGAAGAAATCATTTTTGAGCTCAAGATTCATGGTTTTCCCTTATTTTTCTGATATGATTTTTTTTGTGACATTTAATTGTCTCTTTAATTTGAGGAAATCAGAATTTTTAATTTTTTGTCGAAATGCCGAATTAATGCAGATCCTAATTTACGATTGTGCGTCAGCTCCCATTTTTTTAAAAAAGCAATCGACTCTGCTTTAGTTTGCAATTTAGCTATTTACTTTCTTTTTTTATGGTCTTCATGCTCAACCTAAATTTCACCTATATAATAATTTTCAATTTTTTTTCTGATTTAATATGTGAGGATTTAAAAAGCGATATTCTCTGGATATGAGTTTTTATCTAGCCCTTAATATATTTGAAGAAAATCATTTAATTTTTTTGTGAATTTTTGATATAGCTTTCAGCTATATAAAAATGATTGCTGTCGTTATAAAAAAAATGCTTTTATAAATCTTTTCTGGTCGACACACCATGCATTCCTTCTTACTTGATTCAATTTTTACTTCATTTAGTCTTCAGTTAAAGTGCCATTTCCTCGTTTGTAAATGGACTGCATAGATTCTGTGTTTCTTATCCACCTTCATAAATCGTTTTTTAGCAAACGAAATAGTTCAAGGTTCTATCGAATATGATGACACTCTGTTTCCTTACATATTTAGGTAATTTTACGAAGGATTGAATATTTATACTTATTTAATCAGCGTAAGTAGATTGTCACTCATAGTCAACATTGTATAAGAAACTAATACTGATAGTAATAGTCAACATTGTATAAAAAATAAAACTCATAGTCAACATTCTATCAGAAACAAATTCAATCTGTAACAAAAATGGAGGGAAAATGTGAATTTTTCAGAACTTTTTTTCTAAAACTTCTAAAGAAAAATTTTTATATTTTAAATCTATTTTATTAAAATCAATAACTTTTCCCTGTTTACTTATAGTTTTCCATAAAGCTGCATGAAAGTTGTATTAAAAATTTTAATAAATAGAAGCAGGGAATTGCCCCCCCCCCTTCTTTGTTATCCTGATGATTTCGATATAAATTCAAACTACAAAACCACTCTCGCCCGTCGCCTGATATTACACATGTGGACGTCGAAAGTTCTTCGCCAAATGTTACTAAAACAAACAGATATTAAAGAGTCATAGAATCTGAGGGTCCATCTGGTGTGAGCGTCCACCCTATCTGGAAGCAGTTTCCTCAAGATCACGGGCAATGGGAATAGTGCCACTGCTCAGATTCCGAATAAATACAAATGAGCGGAAAGAAGGCGAAATGCACTTGTTCAAGACGCACACGGGCCATGGGAATGAGGCATGATTTTCACCTTGTATTTGCCACAGTTGTTGGCTATTGATCATTAAAGTAAACTGTTGTAGAACTAATTATAACTCGTTATCCTTAAAAGTACTGTTCAAATTCATTCCACATCTGAGCAATACCAAATTTTCCTTCCTTCACAAAACTGCTCTGCAGCAACAAAAGTTCTTGCTTGATCCACAGTGCAGGATCATTGCATCCCTTCCCGAAGAACGTCGCGTCGAGAGAATCCCTCCAATGAAACGAGAACGGCGAAGCTGCACAGGTAAGATGGTGACATTGATTAGATGAAGAATCTCTTATACTTGCATATGTGCAGTTCAGTAACAGGAATTAAAATATTCATGTTTGCATATGCATATTTAATGAGATTTCATTAAAAAAATTTTGTTATTGTTAAATTTAATGCATAGAAATCTTTTTACTTTTGAAGGTAAGTAATGTTTATAGATGTTTTTATACAGTGTCTTTGTTTTAGTATTTGAAATGTCCCAAATTTTGAGGTAAGTATTGAAATCTGTACATATTTGAAGGCAATGAGAAAGTCTGTTTATAGAATGGAATCAAAAGAATTTTATTCAGGTATAACTTTTTGCATCTACTTTAGAGTTAATTTTAAAAAGCAAGTAACAGTTGGTTAAAAGAATCATCAATATTAGATGTTAAAAAGGTTTTTTTTTGGCATGATTGGAAAGATAATTCTCAACGCTTTCAATAATTAAAACCTGTCTGAAATTTTTTTTACGTTAGTATTAACTGTGGCTGGTATATAAAACGGTATTTATTCAACGGGCATTAGTTATAATTAAGTTAAATGTTGTTAATCGACAACGAATCAAACGAGCCGTTGGATTTTAATATAATCGATGGATTGGTTTTACAGAATATCTAACGATATTGCTACAAGTTTTAAATCATTTTTCTTTTCGAGGTGTCTTGCAGACATTTTCCCATGCATTACATTAATAAAAGATATAAAGAAGGCTATGAATCATTAAAATTTCTGTAAAAAAAGTGTCCAATGAAATAGTTTGAAAAATATCTTTATTTCATAGAAATTGATAAAATATTGTATCGTCAATTTAACAAATTCTTGTTTTACAACGTTTAATGAAAAGTGAGTATTTTGATCCGAAGATTCATTCATATCTTTTTTAATTTTATTACTTATATAAAAAATTTGTGTGTGTGCGCGCTGGTGTGTTGGCTCTCTACAGGTCAGACTGTGTGACCTACAACTACCAAATTTTGTACATATATATCCTGTATATCAAAAATGTGCATTTCAGAAGGATTTTTAAAATTTTAAAATTAGAATGTTATAACTAAGAAAAATTTTGTAATTTTTTTTCTTGGCAAATTCCGAAATTATGATTACACGAAACTGATTTTGAAATCAAGTTAAAGATTTAAAAAATTATTTTTTATGATTCCTATGTTTTAACTTATAAGTTTCTTTTTTTTTAATGAATTTTTAAGAAAAATATTTTTAACATAATTTGTAACAATTTATTTCTCAGAAAATTACAAATTTTAACTTGCAGGAGTTTGTAAGGCGTTTTAGGAAGAAAAGTTTTAACAACGTATTGACATCATGTTGAAAATAAAAACAAATTATAAACTGCTAGAGCAAATTTTAACGCTTTAAAGTGTAATTTTCAGCACGTTCTCTATGAAATGGAATAAATATAAAATATATTCAAAAAATAAATGCCAAAGAATGTTTTCTGTGACCTTTTATAATATCTATACTATTAAATCAACAGGTTTATTTAATGCAAATATAGTTTAATGTTATACCTGGTACCTACTTTAAACATGGCTCAACAGCTAATTTTTAAATCTTTTGTCATTATAAAATGGACAAAATGTGAAGTAAATTATATTTTATGCATGTCTAAATGTGTTCTGGTGAATTGTGATTTAAATTTTTACATATATCCTCTACCCTTTAGAATTATGTTTAGCGAAATATTTTTGAGTTACTAATTTTTTTAAATAACAAATTTCAATCTTTTGCAGTTAAAACTGAGTTATGAAATTTTGAATGTTACTATTCTATAAAAGAACGATTTTAAATGTTTTCATTGACTATCTCATTGAAATTAAGTTAATCGACGCTTGGACTTTTCCCAAGACTTATAGTCTAAAATAATTAAATTATGGATTTTCCCAAAATAATGTTATTCAAAAACTCAGTCAAGCTCGGTCTCAGAAGATATAAACTTCAATTGGTCTTGATAATTTTACTAAATTTATGGGTTCGAAAGATTGCTTAAAATCTAGAATTCATAATACTCCATGTCCTTGAAAACGAGACGAAGCTTCCGTGGGAAAACGGCTGTCTACCCTTAATTGCATTTTAGACGAGAGTTTAAAGTAATAAAGGAAATGTGAGATATTTCATTAAAAAAATTTATGATAAAGGAACACGATTATAATTTTCTCGCACAGAAGGCATTAGTAATTTTGATGTGCGTTATACAAATTCATCTAATAAAGTGAAGTTTAATTTATATTTTTATGGGGATTTTAATCTCTATATCTCTTACTGTCTAACTTTTTTTAACAAAATGAAAAAAAAAAAAACCTTAGAAACTGCTTTAAAGTGAAATTTAAGTGGATATCAGTAATGCTTAGTTCTTTCAATTTGTATTTATGTATTCTTATATGTATACATACTCCCTAAGCTTTTACTTCAAATGAGCTGTTTTTTGTAAAATATTAAGCGCTTTGTCTGAAATAAGATAGGAATCATATTAATAATTCAGAAAATAAATGCCGGTTAATTTTCAGAAAGAAAAAACATTTCTATAAGAAAATATTGATTATTACTGATATTCCTTCAAATTTGAAATATGTTACCTCATTTTCTAGCTAATTTACAGTCAGACAATTATACACAATCCAATGTACCATCAATCGACATGTAAATGCATCTATAGTTCTTCATTAAAACGTTTAATTCTCAGACTCAGTATCATGATCTAAAGTTTTATTCGCAGGTAATGTAGTAACAAATTTCTGTCTATTTTCTTAAAAGTGCTGTCAATGATTTATTACTAATTTTCAATTTGTCTTAAATCTATATATGAAAGAAAGCTAAAAATAAAATATCTTACTTTACATTTTATTCGTTCTTTTTTCGCCCCTAAATTTTTTTGCCAAAACTATAGATTTATATAGATTGAGAAATTACAATAGTAAATATTTAAATATTAGGCATTAAGATAAAAATAATTTTGCAGCTATGTTAGCATGGTTTCTAAAGTCACCTTTTCTTCTTCTAATAAAGCATCAAAAGGTTGCCCTAAGAAATTTTTTTTAAATATTGTATCTAAACACTTCGAATTACAAAATTTCATTAAATAAGGTAGGCAATTGTACGAAAATTAATTTTTATATATCCATCATAATTTCAAGTATTAATTAGTACAATTTTTCTCTTACTTTTATCTATACGTACAAAATTTCACTTTTCTATCAAGAAAATTTTGAGAGATATGCTTAGTTTTAAATTTCGAAATAATGGTCACAAATGTGTTAATTTCGGAATGCAACTTGTACATTATACAATCACTATGACTTCAAAAAAGTTAAGAATCGCGCATAGCATTGTTTACTTTCATTGTTCGACAGTTACACAAGGTCTTTATAAAGAAAAGAAACTTTTGGTTATGATGACGATTTATTTTGTAAGCAATCGTAATGCTTTTTTCAAGTTTTAGAAAAATACAATGTCGTTTTCAGTTCCAAACATTTTAATGGGCTTTGTGGTATAGCTATTAAAAATTGTAGGAACAAACGAAGAGAAATAGTGAGAATGAAGTGTCATATATGTGATGAAAAAAATTTACATTTGCCTATATTTTTCAGGTTACCTTTTTGTTAGATTAAGGACGGGTGGTCCAGTGCTCAACATTTTAAAATAGACAAGGTTGAGAATACTTCAACTTTAATAAGTGGCATTCATACAGAATCGACGTCTAAAATCAAACAAATAGGCCATTTCTAATGCAAAATTATTTTTTTTCTTTCTGATAATTGTTGTTTGGTGAGACAAATGTTGCTTTGATCTAGATAGAAACATTGATTAGAAAAAAATTTAAAGTTTGGAAAAATGAAGACAATTTATCGCCATTGGCAGGTTTTTGTCCGCATGTTAGAGCTGTCATTTTTAGAAGTTCTTGAGTTAGTCTAATTTTCTACAAAAATTGATTGTATAGGAACGATAGATTCAGTTAATTTTAAAATTAACACAATTTTCTTTCAAAGTGGTGTAATTTGTGGAATCATTTTCTTTATCTGAATCGATGAAACAATTGTAATAGGCTATGTTTTATTCTATATTAAAGAATAGTATAATAAATAGTAGTAGTATCACTCAGAAAGTCTATTCCATTTTTAAAGGCAAATAAACTACAAAAAATTACTGTTTTTCTTTTATCAAAATTATTTTACAATCAATTTTCATTAAAAACTATTTAGGGGATTCAAATATGACAAATCTTCCTTAGTTCTGCTATTTTGAAAATACTCCTATTAAATTAAGCAAATTCAAACTAAATTATTTCTTAATTAATATATATCATTACAAAAGAAACAAAATCTTAAAAAAATGATAATTGGGTGGAAAGAAATAATCAATCCATTTACTGACTCATTACATTAGATTTTTTTTTGTTAATTTATATAGTTGTATCATTAAAACCTGAGTTTGAAGTTAAAACTTACGTCTTTTCGAGTCTAAAAATTCAATTCCCTATGAATTAGATTCCCTATTCCAAAATACAAGATTTTGTAAGTAAAAATGGTCTCTTTAGACATCTATTTTCTTTATTTGTAAAATATTATTATCTATCCGACAACGTAAGACATTTCTCTATATAAAAGCAGTATTAATTATGTAAATAGAATCAACGTGAGTTGAAATATTTTTTTGAAAGAATATTTTACAAAAAGGTGAGTTGAAATAAACAAAAGTAAGTTTCTTTACTAACTAATGTATTGAAAGAAAAAGGCAAAAGAATTCTTGAAATCTATTTATTATTTGCTAGTATATATTACAATTTTAGCTCTACTAAAATGATATTAAACATGAGTACCAATGAGATTAACAATTTCTGGCACTTTTACATCTACAACAATTATTATTAATTATTATTCTAAAAATTTGATATATCTATAATTTTTAGCGCCTAGTTTTCACACATTATTTCAAATTCATTTCGATTATATTATAAATATTTGACTAATAAACAATTATTATAAAGGTTTGCTATTCTAAAATTATGTGTCTATAGTTTTTAGTGACAAGTTTCCCAAGTTATTTAATTCTTTTTGATTATAATACAATCAGGATAGATATTAAATGATTTTTTTTTAATTTTTAGTATAAAGTATAACTTTACATTGATTATATCCAACAAATCAAGTAATTCGAAAGGTTAAGGTTATAAATGCAATAATTTTATTTTCATTGTTAAAAATTTCAAATATTGATGATAATTTGAAAATTTGCTTGTCTTCTATGAGGAGGGAAAAAAACTTCGCTTTATTTTTCGCTGGAGAAAATTTAATTCAAATTACAGAAATTGTCAGAGAAATTTTCTATTTACATGAAAGTTTCAATATTATAAACCTTTTCTACAAATGAAATATTTATGATCCATTTTAAGAAAGAAAATTTTTTTAAACATGAATGTAGTACAAGTTCAAAATTTGAGTGGAAATAAATGTTATAATTTTATATTCATTAATTTAGAATCATTAAAGTATAATATCTGTCAAATATTTTAGAAAGTGAGCCTCAGTAATAAATATTAGGGATATGCGTTTACTTACAGTTCCGCCATCATCTTTTATCATAATCTTTAAGATAAATATATATAATTAATTTAGCAGTAGACATGTTATTTTTTAAAAAAAAATTTTGCAATATTTCAACATTGTAAAGTGGTTATGCTATATATTAATAAAAAAACATATTGTAAAGTAAATACAAATAGTTTATTAAGAAAATGCTATTATTCGAATATGTAACAGAGGTAAAATAAATCATTTCAATTAATAAATTTTTAAAATACAGCAAAATATTCTCTATCATACTGCTACTTAAATACAATTTTAATCAATGATGGTAAGTTAAAAAAAATTAATACCAGTAAAAGTAAGAATGAATAATGAATACATGAAAAATTATTCATAATACCTAAAGGTATTTTATTTCCTTAAGTATACACTTGCTTATTTTTTTTAATTCTATTTTATTACTGCAAATTATTTTTCAAATAAAATTCCATTATTTATTGCTTAAAAATACCTCTATTACAATTTTGTTATATTTGCAAGAGTTACATGGCAACTCTTTAAATCCTTATCAATAAAATATCTTTCTACTGTTTGCATTATTCTGTTATCTAGATTTATATATCTTTTCATTCTCTGTTTTCCCTCTAAATTTAACGCTTTCCGTGCTGATAAAAAGTCACTATATACAGCTTCCCTTTTTAAAAAACGAATCAGCTCCTCTATTCTTGGATGCGATTTCCCAATAAACGAGTTTATTTTGTTGTGCCATCCTTCGATAGCATTATTTGTTCTATGGAGCCTTTTGTAATGATTCCACATGCTAACAGTAATTATGGAATTTTCAAACCATTGGTCAACAAAATAGTCATAAAATTTTGTTAGAAGATCATGTTGAGGACTGTCTTCGTTGATTTTCAACCATGCATCGTCTAAATCTTCTTCTGGTAGAAAAGCCAAAGCAGCACACATGCGCACATGGAGTCTAATTTCTGCATTGGATTTGTAAACTTTTGCCAAGCCGATACTTTGCACTTGCCTCCATAAGCATTGGTTGAAATGAAAATTACAACCTTTTATTTCTATTGAAGGGAATACAATTTTCGCGCCTCTTATAGCAGCAGTTTCAAAATCCATAGTCAAACATTGAGGATTCCAGTTATAATCTCTTAAAATACTGAATAGCTTTTCATAAGTAGTTTACTTTTTATTAGGGAGAAGTGCGAATATTAGTGGAATGATGTTAATTTCTTCTAAACTGCTTCCAATATCTGCGTGCAAAGAGTAGACCTGCAGAAATTGTTTAGGGCAGGTTTTAAATGTTCCATCTGAATAGAATTTTTTATATTTCTGTAGAATGTTTTTTCCTTTTGAAGTCCCAAAGACAACAATTCTTTCATGTGACTCATTTGCAGTCATATCAGCAAGCAAAAAACTCGATGAATCGTCCATTTTCAACAGTTCAACAGGGAGGCGTATTTCACTTGCTGTAGCGGCTTCATTGCTAATACCTTGTACTTTTCTTCTCATTCTATGCAAAGAGCCTTTGATGGAGGGTAAAGTAGGAATTTCGGTCAAAAATTCTTGACCCCTTTGAAAAAGAGGAGACATTTCTTCATGATATATTTTTGAGACTGACTCATCAGTCTCACAAACTCGCCTTTTAATTTCTACTAAATGTTTTCTGACCTCGATTCGGGCTTCATCCGACTTGCAAGAATGAGGCATTTCAGAGAGAACGTAATTGTCTTTTGTTTTCAGCAGCCCTTTACATTTTTCAGATTTTTCGATAATGCAGCGCCATGTTACGACATTCTGAAGGTTGCATTTATATTGTCGATATTGATAACCATCATATACAGCTGATGGTTTTCCTTTTGATGTGACAGAAACTTCAATACTGTCATTCATATTTAAATTAGAACAAAATAACGGAGACAGAAATCAAATAAACCGAGCACCAAATTCATGTATGAATAAGAAAATCCCAATTCAGACATATATAGAGAAAAAAACATGATGGCAACAAAGCACCTCCTATCTATGGGGGGGGG
>JAPMOQ010060820.1:16733-31476 GCA_026543055.1 Argiope trifasciata
TGAACATCTTTTAAAAAGTTAAAAAAATATTTGAGTGGTATCTCCTACCCATCAAAAAAGATGAACATCGTTCAAAAGTTTAAAAAATATTTGAGTGGTATCGTCTACCCACCAAAAGAGATGAATAGCTTTTTAAATGTTAAAATATTTTAGTGGCATCTCCTACCCACCAGTTCCGGTAATATTAAAAACTATGTATGAAACAACGATGAAAATTATAATATTGGCCATCGATTAAAATATGTTTGATATTAAAATCGATATAACACGTTGGACACATTGATGCTTTACGCCAAAGATCAGATGCCTGTGCCTATATCAATGTTAAGGACGATGTATGAATGAACTATGAAAATTATAAGATTGGCATTCGATTAAAATATGTTTGATATTCAGATCGATGTAACACAATATAATGTCAAGCATCGCAATTTGGGAGGCTTCATGACAACCTTGAAGTGGCATGTTTTGCAGTAGAATCTGTTTCTTTATGGACAAAAATGTCGCCATCACCCGGGAACTAATAAAAATTAACATTAAAATTCTTTTTCTAAAGAGCCTATAAAACTGACAATATTTCAATGACAACTTCAATTATTATAATGATAGAGTGTAAAATAGGAGCTAGAGTAGAGCTGAGTTGACGGTTAGATTTCCTGAAGATGAGTGAAAATTGCCGATAATTCAGCTATAGATAACTGAGCAGCAATTGTTCTGCCGATTAATACATCAGATGGAATTTATACTTTGCATTTACTTGCATTTACATACATAAATAATTAAGGTATCCGACTACGTTAGAAGGAAAAATTTTGAAAAATAAGATTTTTTTAAAACCTATTTATTACAATAGTTTTAGACATTTTGTCAATTATAATACAAAATACTATAAATACAAAAAAAATATTTGAATATATAATATGTTTTGCGAAATAGGAAAATTCGCAGTAAATTTTAATGAAATTTAACCACACTGGTTAAACTTTACACAAAATTGCAATGTAGCAATCCTATTTTCCTTTGCTTACAAGTTATAGAATATAATGGTAAATGAAATGAACCAAAATCTAAGAAAAATGTTGAGATGTAAAGAAGTTATCGGTAAAAATATATGTATATATGTATTTTTTGCATAAATTTACCACATAATTTTTCTGAAAACAGCTACAAATGAAAAAAAAAACATTTCACCAGCAATAAAACTTTTGGTTCATTTCATTGCCCCTATTATTTAAACCACGAGCCGAAAAGTTAATGTAAATACCTCTATTAGTTTTTGAGATGTCATGTTAACGGTGGAGAATTTTTAAAAAAATTATAGTTTTTGAGAAAATTGATTAAAGACAAATTGTAGTTGATAAAATATGTGACAGGACAGGTTCCTTCTTTTCCTGGAAAAGATAAACTGTTTTGAAAAGAGAAAGTCTGAACTACAAGAAATTACAACAAAACACCAATTTGGTCGATAACCAAATGGGTACGATTGTTTTAACGTAGTCGCATACCTTAAAAGAAAAATAACTGACTATGAAAAATAGTTAAAGACTCCTAGCTATTCCTGCATCTAAATGTTTGAACGAAATTTGAATTAAAAGAAAAGGCGAGAAAAGTAATTGAAAAATAAATATATGACGATAAATGAAGTCCAGGAAAGATTTGAAAATAATTCACCATTTATACGAATAAGTGCTTATAGAATTGAGTAGCCATCTCAATTTTCATCAGCAATATATTTTAAATTGTTGCATCATTAAGTATTTATCATATCTAATGTTTGTGCTCCTCTCATCTTTTATAAATCAAATGACATATGAAATGCACCATTGTCAAAATAATTTTAAAACATCAGTATCGCGATAAAGATACACAGAAATTATCTTCACTGCCCTTCAAGTACGTTAAAAGTTAAAGGACCTCGTTCAAGGTCGGTAATTGATAGTAACTCCTTTCACAGTTTTTTGTACAAACAATTCAATAGTTGCTAGTATATTATAAAATAACGAGATGGTTTTGTATTATGTAATAAATATTGCAAATTATTTAAAAATTGGGAACTCAG
The DNA here is from genome assembly GCA_026543055.1 of Argiope trifasciata. Lineage (NCBI taxonomy): Eukaryota > Metazoa > Arthropoda > Arachnida > Araneae > Araneidae > Argiope > Argiope trifasciata. The sequence goes on from JAPMOQ010060820.1 coordinate 18,793, forward strand.
AATTTAATATACTGTGAAATGAGATTAGTAAATTATTTTCTGTATGAATTCTTTAGAATTCACTATTTTCTTCTCCTGTCTCTTGAAAATTATGATGCCTGAATATCTTGAATTCACACTGATTTTACCTTATTTGGAAAATATTTCTAAACTGAAATCCTTTTTTTTCAATTATTAATTTTTTATTACTTAAATATTTTATTTTACACCTTCTATGACCCCATGAATATAAATTTTTAAGATCATTTCTTTAATCAATGATTTTAAAACTTTCATTACATATTTAATCAATTACGGTATAAAATTTATCATATATTTTGAAACCTATGAGCATATATTTGCCATGTATGAAGATGTCGCTGTTTTGCTTGGAGAATATGTTGTAGCATTGATTCATTAAAAACTATTCAGATACAACAAAATCCAGTTTATTCCGATGAAATGAAAATTTCTTACTAATTACTATTCTTAATTTCTTACTTCCATTTTTATAATTTTTTTATAAATAGTTAGCATTACTTTGCTAAAAATTCATAAAGCATATCACATGCTCATGGATTAAATATGATAATGGCATCTGGTTTAGTATTTATTAATGATTTTATTTTATATAGTAACTTTAAAAATGTATTTTATATAATAATTGGATGAACTTGGACACCAAGGGGTTAAAAATTGAATGCTGTAAAGGAGTTAAAAACTGCATTCTTTTGATCAAAATTATACTATTAAAATATCAGTTTTTAAAATAGTTAAATATTTATATTTATTATTACTTTCTTTGCCAAAATAACAGAATGCTTATTATTAATCATATAACATTTGTTTGATATTAAATATTAAAAATAGTTTCTTACAGACAGTTTTTTTAACTCTTCGTTTTCTTTCTGGTCATACTGATTTTTAAACAGTTTTTTTTTTCTTATTTCCGAAAGTTTTGTTAAATCTGACTTTTTCTATGATCCCATTCATTTCGAATTAGTTGAAATCTATCCTAAGTTTTTGAATAAAAAAAGTGAAATAATTTAGTAAAAAAAATCGATGACAGTTTATTAATAAAAAAAGCAAGGCTTTTATAGCAAAATCTTAGTTAAGAAAACTACATTGAAAATTTAGTGAAAATATTTGATAAAATTTGCTCTCAATGATACAAGAAACGAAGCACTAGATAGACACTTCGAAGAATTAAGCTTTAAAAAAATGCATTTTTCTTTGCAATTTTGTATTATGACTTGCTTAACATTTATGTTCAACTGAATGACTGCCCAGAGAAAAGCGGAAATTTCATAATAATAATTAATCGTGAATAATATTTTTTAATATATATTGATTTTTTAATATATATTTTTATATATATTGATTATAGTCAGGAATAGAACATTGGCTACTTTTTAATCTGGTTAATTGAGTGATTATTTTTATTAATTAAAAACTAATACGAGTGCGTAATTGAGATTTTCCTTATTGCAATTTTTCTTCTTGTTTTATGCAGCATTTTAGCTGTCTTAAACTGTAATAAAGCCACCACTATCGGCAACTTTGGGAACTAATTTTTTTTTTCGCGGATTTATTTACCCATGTCGTATAAGCTCCCGTACAAACTTCGGTGGCTTTGTGGCTGATAGTCAAGCTACAGAAATCTCTCAGTACTGTCAGTTAAATAAAAAAACCTGTATTATGATTTTGAGAATAGCTTGTTTCTCAACATTATACAATATTGTATGTTATATAATAACGCTGAGAACGTTATTATATAACATTCAGTTCGCTGTATGTTATTATATTACGTACAACATTGAATAATATTATACAATAATGGTTATTTTGTTTGATAGCATACAATATAGTAAAATACACGTGTGTTATTAGGGATATTTAAAATTAATCTAAAATACCTTCACATATTAAAGCATTTTTATGAACAAAAAACTACTATACTTACTAAACTTGTACTAAACTATACTTATAATAAAACTAAATGTATGTGTGTTTTGGCGCTCTACAAGCCAGACCGCTTAATCTAGAGCTACAAAATTTGGTATGTATATACCTTGGACACTGGGAATGTGCACCTCTGAGTAAAGTGATACTTCGGCGTTTTTCCGCTGTAAATTCCGAAAGTATTATTGCAGATACATGCTTTTTACATCAAATCAAAGATTAAAAAATTAGCTTTGTAATGATAACAGTGTTTTAAAACATAACTTAATTTTCTATTTTTAAAAATGAATTGTTAAAGAAATATTTTAACCATATTTTTCAACAATATTTTTCGATCAAAACAATAATATTTAATCTGCATGAGCACACAATTGGAAAAAAATTAGCTTTTATCAAAGTGTTGCCATCATATAAACAAAAGCTTGAATTTAGAAAAAAAAACAATTATTAATCCAAATTAAATCTAAAATAATATAACTTTCAGCACGTAACAATGAAATAAAATAAATTTTAAATGTTATACTTTCTAAAAAATAAATGCAAGGCAAAGGTTTTTATGATTGTTTGCAATATCTCTCTCATTAATTCCATATATCCTCATTATTTACGGTAAACATGATTGAATTTATACAGGACATGCATTCAAATTTGCCCCAATTGCCAACTTGTAAGTCATTAGCAGTAGGCATACACATTGTTTAACGCGGTTATTTTAGTAAAGATTTTATTGAAACTAATTGATTAAAAATCAAGCTAACATTTAGAAATTTTCTACGATAACTTCCGAAAATATTACATCACAAAAAAAGTTTTTAATCCTCTTAAAAATGACTTCTTTTCTTTGATGACCTATAAATTAAGTTTCTATTTATAATTATTTTTTAAAATTGTTATAAACATATTTTCCAACAAATAATTTTTCACAAAATGAAGTTAGAATTTAAGAGCATGCTCAGAGCGTATCAGTGCTTTGCTGTTACTTTGGCAATAACTGAAGGATTAAATTAACTCTTACTGTAAATTAAATCGAGGAAAGTGTAATGGTAAGCTCGTGTTTAAACGGAAGCGTAATGTTATGGAATTAATATAAGATGTAATATTTTTTCATATGATTCCACGACATCTGATTGAGAGGTATATAGTGCAATGAACAAATAATCGTAAGGCTTCTATAATAATATGAGTTACGTGAATATCGAAGTTCGAAGTTTAAATATATTTGGTTGCGACGTTATAAAGAGAGCAAGATACTTAAGTACCTAATTGAAAATTTTAGAGCCCACTATTCATGGTGAACCAGCTAGTCGCCAAAGGTGGCTAGTACATGTGCAAATGTGATATAATATTGAGCACTGCCCGTTACTTAATATTGAACTTTATTATATAATATTATTCAACATTGAACAATATTACACAGCATTTCGAATATTGTTTTACGTCATAAATACTGTACAATATTTGTTACCTTATATAACTTTAGAATTATAATAAAATACATTACTTATTAAAACGAATTTTATAAAAAAAATAATGCTATATTTTATAAACAAAATACTACTATACAAAATATTACAATATTTTATAAACAAAATACTACTGAAACACTACTATACAAAATACTACTATGATTTAAAAACAAAATACTACTAAAATGCTACTTTACAAAATACTACTATAACAAAATGCTACTATTTATAATACTACTCTGCTTTCAAAACTATAATAGATGACACAGTTATCAAAAGAAAAAGAAAATACTGAATTTAAAACAAAAGACCTTCAAAACGAAGCGTTCGTTTGAACTGTGATTTGCGAAAGAAATGTTTCACTATTATATCGGTAAATAACAAACCGTCTCTTATGTTGAACTAAGCGCAAATGAAACAAGATCGTTCCCATTTGCATAAAAAATACCAGTAGACCAAAAAGAGTTGTTGCTAATATTAACTATCAAAAGATAAAATTTGAAAAGCTGAATAAGGAAAAAACATGATGAAACGGTAACAATTCCAGTCAGCACAAATTCATCGATAAGCACGTCTTATCTTTGAAATGTATTTTTCCTGCGTTGATTTCCTAAAAAATTACATTACTCTTATTTAGAAATTCGTTGCCTCAAAATTATTGCTGACGTCTTTCATATAAGGGTAACGACCGGGAATGGTGTCCACAAAATTTTCTCGCATATTCTTGAACGTGTTATCCTTTACCCCTGCAAAAAATTGTGGAGTTTGAGTAAAGTATGGATTGTCCTTCAATAATTACGAAATATTAACCTTTTTTTACTACATCTGTCGTGCCGTCCTTGGCGATAATATCCTGATATACGATTAATAATACCTAAAAATTGACGTCATCTAATCTTGGTTCAAAATTACGAGGTCCGTCCCAAAATAGCCCTCGTGTTACTTTAAATGGGACGTTAAAGAACTAAACTAAACTAAACTAAACCTAAAATTTGAATTGATACTTTGAGCGTGTTTTTACCCAATGGTCTGAAATCCAAATCTGATTCAGAACTATATTCATACTGACAAAGATTCAAATTTTGATGTATTTATGTCTTTACGTTTTCAGTTATCGCATTTACATATTTCTGAACGTACAAACTAACAGATGATAAATACCTAGTTGGAGTTGGCTTAAAATTTGATTGGTTTCTGTTTTACAGATGAAAAATCCGTGTGCCGAATTTTATCTATCTCTTTCTTTTGTAGGTATTATGTTCGAACAACTAGACCGATAGATTTCTTCTGGACGGATTTTGCTCAGTTTTATAGAAGTCTACAAATTCGATGCAAAGATCATATACCAAATTTCACCCGTCTAACTGAAAACATTTCTGAGTTATCTTTGAGGCAGACAGAAAGACAGAAAAGCTGACATTTTTTAATGTTTTTTGTGAATTAAGAGGGGTCTAAAATATGGATATTCATCAAAATCTAAATTTCGAATGTTTTGATGATTATGCTATTTTTTCTGTACGAGCAATTAAAAATGTACCACCTGGTCCTTCAATGTAAGTCCTATTACTGACCTCCGACCCTCCTCTAAGGCACACGGGTTAACCACGCAAGACTTAATGACCAGACCGCCACTATATCAACACTGGCGGAAATTATGGTTGAATCCTAAGAATCATCACCGGCCACGGTACAACCCTCCACGTAGGAAGTAAATACAGGCATCAATGGGAGGTCCAGAGCTCCCACCTTTTATTATGTCCACCGTGTTGGTGAGTTCCAACCACCATTCCTGAAGCATCTCATCCTAATTTCGAGGTGCTCCCCCGGGGCTGGTCTGTCAACGTAAAGAAACTCCCAATAATGATGGTTAAAATGTTATCTTACAATAGGATATTAAAAACAAGAAGAGTAAAAAAAATATTAAAATCTCCGCAATACACACTACACTCCCGAATATCCGACCTCAAAAGAGACCTATAACCAAAAGGGCAGGCCAGATAGCAAAAAAGCCATATAAGCCGGATTCTAATAGTTGACTTGTTTGCCCACCAATTCGAGAAGAGGAATACCAAAAAGAAAAATACTAGGAGTTTTTACACCAAAACTCACTGTCATAATAAGTATTTTCTGGCTTCTTATTGAGAGCTAATCCCTGCATTTATCTCAAGTCACTTAGAATGCTAACGCGGTTGCGATCCAATGAAACATGTCATTAATTTGTCGAGATGAAATCGATATTTTACTGGTAGATTATATTAGTTTACATACAGGACAACCCTTTTAAAGAATTTATTCTAGAAATAGTAAGTTAATAATATAAGCTGTTCACATTTCAATATAAATTGAGAAGTAATGCCTAACTTAAATGCTGGAAACATAACGTTATAATTCAACGCGTTGCCTTCCTCATTTAATTTTACATTACTCATAAGAGGAAACGAGGCTGTATAATACAGAAGCCGAGAAATACGAACCAGATACTAGAAAGTGTCCCATACTAACGAATGAAGTTTTAACTCCAATATTTACAGGATACTCTTAGGTATACTTTACTATCGAAGGAACGTTTTAATTCCAATACTCGGAAATGTCCTGTACTAACGAAAGAAAGTTTTAACTCCTATATTTACAGAAACAATTCAAATTCTTTATCCCGATGGTTTTCAAAGGTAACTTCATCATTTTTTTTTCCGTTGGGCTTCTAGTTTTTGTTGTGAGGAGTTTTAGGTCCCAAAATCGTTGTTTGACTTATGCATACATTGCGGAAGCGTATTCCTGATGATAAGGTCCCAATTTTCAGGTTCGATACTCGATACCACTGAAGAACAGCCATGGAAGCATGCCTGCTGAACGTTTCGTCGGGGTAAAACATCCTCCCACTGGTGTGGTGTGGAATTTCGGAAAGAGGGATGTGACCTTGGGAGTCATCCTCATCATCTGATTGTGGTTTAAAATTATCAGGTGAATATCATACTAGCCCAAGTGTTTCTTCCAACTAGACTAATGTTGCATACAGAAGACAAAACAGTGCCTGTTATTTTGAAAACGTCCTGATCTTGAAGGCATAAAACAGGTCTTTAAAAATCTTACCAAAATCCTTGCCTCCTCTTATATTCCGACCTTTAGGTAAAAGATTATGCAGCGAATAAAGTTGACCAGAATCCTGACTCATTTAAGGACATTCTGATTAACCGATAACTCTATCTGGCGATAATAAATTCGACAGTTCGGAATTCAAAAATCGATTCTATCCAATTTTTTTTCTACGAAAGTCAAGAAGATGAAGATGAAACATTCTTTAATCCTGCCCTCCTCAATGGCAGAAACTAACTCAAGAATACAAAAATGAGGAGTGCATTAACAAAGACTTTTTCTGCCATCTGTGAGGAGTGAAAGGGGATGGAACAACCTGAAAGAGCAGCTGTCATCATTGACGATTGAAAAAATAATTAATATCGCCCTAATTTTAGTTATTTTTTCAATAACTATACAGGGTGTCCCAAAAAGATTGAAACGCGCTTTAATTCTTTAACCGTTAGAGATAAGTAGGTGATGTAATTTGAAAAAAATTTCAAAAAAAGATAGGAAAGAAGGTTACATTAAGAAAAAAATTCCACCTATGAATTTTAAAAAGTTACACTTTTTAAATTTTTATACAACCCCTCTATGCAAATTTGGTCAGTTAGAAAGTTTTTCCTTACCATCCCAGAAGACCATTAAAAAAACTGCAATGACTGTATCTTTAAAATTGAGTGAGTTATGCGTAATTGAAAATTGAACTCTGTTTTTAGTGACCATATACCAAAATGGAAATGTAAATTTGCAACAAATTATAAACACATAATTTTTTTTAATATTATTTACAAAACACATTTTTGCGTATTTACGGTAGATTCACGATACAGTTACAGAATTGTCTTTTGTTTTAATCTTATCAGGGGCAAGTAATTTCATGCCATGTATTCTAAATTTACATTGGAAATTTTATAATATTTCGTTGAAAATCAATAAAAGTCATTTGACAGATTTTTATTTCAAAATTTATAAAAAAGAAAAATACTGTTAAATTAGTCTGGTAGAACTTTAATTGTTTTCAAATTCATCACATTTTTGTCAAACCGACATTCTAACAAATTAACTGCCAGAGAATTTTTGCCTTTCATTTAACTGGAATTTAGCCGCTTCTAATACGTGTATATTAAAGTTTTTATTTTTAAGTTACATAAAGAAATGCAGACGATTATTTTTCAATTAACTTATTTAGTTCTAATATTATTTCTTTCCTGCACAAGATTTCCTCGTGCATATCAAAATAAAGTTTAGAAATCATTCAGCGATGTTGAGTTTCATATTGTCGAAGTAAAAATACTGTAACTAATTTTGCATTATGGTACTTTTAACAAATGACGAACTATTCGAACTAGCAATAATTTATTCTATTTGCAATAGAAATAATGCAGAAACTGCTCGGAAATTTGGACCGCGATATCCCTATTTGCCTGAAATTTCACGTACATTTGTTTATCGGATGATGAGAAGATTGAGAACTACCGGTTCATTTTATCCAAGACCTGGCCCTGGTAGAAATATCTTGTACAATGGAGACCAAGAAATTGATATTATTGCATATTTTTCTTCCAATCCACGATCAAGCATTCGAAAAGCAAGTGCAATTACAGGATTACCTAGGACGTCAATCCATAGAGTACTTGAAAAACACAATTAGCATCCATTTTGTATTCATGGACTTCAAGCACTCCATCCCTCTGATTTTAACCGACGTGTAGCATTCTCCAATTGGTTATTAATGCAACAGGACACAGATTCAAACTTTGTCAAGAACATCATGTGGACTGATGAATGTTTGTTTACGGAAAATGGACACATAAATGCACACAACGATGATTATTGGAATGATACAAAACCATTTTTTGTGAAAGAAATACATCACCAGAGAAAGTTTTTTGTGTCCGTATGGTGCGGAATTTGGAACGGAAAACTGATTTGTCCAGTGTTTTATGAAGGAACACTTACATCTATAAAATATTTGCTATTTTAAATGGCATAGTAACAGATACTTTGGAGATGACACCATTGTCATTAGTAAAAAAAATGTATTTATAACAAGACGGAGCTCCTGCACACAAGGCTATAAATGTAACAAACTGGCTCAACGAAAACTTTAATTAACAATGGATTGGTCTGAATGGACACACAGAATGGCCCCCCAGATCTCCTTATCTAACTTTCCTCGATTTTTATTTTTGAGGTCGGCTTCGCACGCTAGTTTATAATACTCAGCCCCTGAATGTAACTGACCTTAAACAAAAGATAATTAATGCATGCAATAATATTACAGGAGGAGAAATCCAAAATATTTACAGGAGCATTATTAGATGAGCCCAATTATGTATTGGTGTTGATGGAAAACATTTTGAGAATGCTTTATCATTCGTGTGTTTTTAAAGGTATTTTTGTTTTATTTATTTATTATTTTTTATGTTACACTTCTTATAGTCTTATGTTGCTAAAACTGTTTAACTCCATCAATAAGGACTTTATTTAAATGCCATTTTGGATTTCTTTTACACTTATTATCTTTTTTTTTGATCGAAGAATTTCTATTATTAATTTGGATATGGTCCCTATTTTTAACGACGAAAAAGTTTTTCAAGTGGTATGGAAAAGTGACATAAGTCAATTTTTTTTCTGTGTTATTATTCAAAAAGTTTTAAAGATACAGTTATGCAGTTTTTTTCAATGGTCTTCTGGGGTGGAAAGGAAAAACTTTCTAATTGACCAAATTTGCATAGAGGGGTTGTATAAAAATTTACATAGTGTAATTTTTAAAAATTCATAGGTGGATTTTTTTCTTAATGTAAGCTTCTCTATTATCTTATTTTGAACATTTTTTCAAATTATATCACCTACTTATCTCTAACGGTTAAAGAATTAAAGCGCGTTTCAATCTTTTTGGGACACCCTGTATGATGTTTCATTTAAAAGAAAGATTTACTGTATTTTTAATTTGTCTTGTTTGTACCCATTTCGAATTATGTTTATTCATTTATATTATTAAGCTGTATTATTTATTTATGTTGGCAATAAATATTATTGTATCTGTAGGATAAAGTACGATCATCTTCTGTGGTATTGGATGGATACAGCGTTATAATATTCGTGACTTCTTTGAAATGACAGAGTATAATAGAAGATTTGTGCTGCCATCTTTGAGGACTGAAAGGAGACAGAAATCCAACAACCTGAAAGAGTAGGCTCAACTGTCATCATTGACGATTTAAAAAATAATTAACACTTAATCGTGCCTATTTTTACTTCTTTTTTCAATAACTTGAAAGAAGAAGCATAAACAGGCATTCTATGATGCTTCGTTTAAAGGATTTTTTTGTTGCTATATTTATAATTCGTTTTGTTTGTGTCCTTTTTAAATTGCTTAGTAATTTATATTATTCTTTATTAAGCTATTTTAGTTATTAATGCTAGCAATAAATGCATTTGTATCTGAAAGATGCAGAGCGACCTCTTTTTTTTTTTTTTTGGAATGATACGGCGCTGTAACATTTGTTTTTAAAAAAAAATGTGATTATAGGAGTGTTAAAGAAATTCCAAACTTTTGTGAAAAAATTGTGTTTCAATCTATTATCAATTAATGCATTTTTTCGTTTGATTCTATTTAATAGAAATACAATTGTTGCTTCCATAAAGTCATTAACTGTTAATCTGTTACCTGTTAAATCCCATTAACATTTTTCTGCTAAAACCTAACAATCTCAAAAAGGTTCTGCCGTAAATATTTTAATACATGTCGATTTTTTTTCAAAATTCTTTTATATGAATCTATTAACTAATAATATCAATCTGTCATTTCTGTAAAATTGACAAAATATTTCCGAAGTGTTCTTACCAGATTATTTGTTTGTTATAATTTGGAGTTGCATGCCTGTTTCTCTATTCAAATTTGCATTGAATAAACCTCTATCCTTCAAAAAAAGGAGGAAAAAAGTCTACTTTCAGAAAAGTATGTTATTCTTATATATGACAGAACAAAAACATGTACATAAAAAAAGAAAGTACAAGAACATTTAATAAATATGAACTAAAAGCTAAAAATTGTTTGCAATTTTTTATAATTGTCTTAGATTCTAATTTCAACAATCAAGCATCCATAGATATAATATTTAAGAATTTGAATTACATAAGTGAGATCTGTTCCTAACACATATAAATGATTATATAAAGGCTTCTGTACTAAACAAAAGCAATTGCGTTACCTTTATTAAATAATAAAATAATTCCTTATATTAAAAGTAATAAAATTTCATTTTATGCAATTATTTAAAAAGATTATTAGTTTTATAAAATAAAGTACAATATCATTTTTAACATTGACATAAATACTTCAGACTATTTGTTTGCTTTATAAAAAATACTTTTTTAATTATCAGATGCTCGGAATTTCATACATTTTTCATGAAAATCGACACAAATTTCTTTATTCGATAAAAAAAGTCCAGGATCTCATTTTCGAGCAGTATAAATTCATTTTTTATTTAATACACCGTATAAGTGTCCAAACTTTAAGAAGACTTAAAAACTAACTTTAAAGATGATTTTTGTATATAATCTGTCAAAGTACATCAAATACATTCCGAAAGTACCATTGATTTGTTTTATTTCTTCTAAGTCTATTATCAAAACTTTAAAATTGAGTTATTCTGTTGTGATTATGATGCTTTGCAAGATTGCTAACAATTATCTGCCAGCTACTTAAACCGAGTGAAAATCTTTTGTGTTTTTCAGTAGCGCAACTAGGGCCTAGAATACGACTTAGCTACTTCATGCTTCACATACGCTTGCACAACCACTTATTACAGAGGGTACATTCACAGATCTCACATATAAGACAACCGGATAGACATAAGAATGAGAAGACATAAGATTCCAACCGGAGACTCTCAGATCGTCGAGAAGAAACGCTACCCCTATGCCAGGACGCAGGCTTTAAGGTATCCAAACACATTCAAAAGGGGGATTTTCACAAAAAGTAACACTTTCCAAAAATTCTTTTATTGGATAAACCAGTTTTTGAGCTATCCAAAAGAGATTTACTTTTATCTTTTAGTTAGAAGTCAAGATATTAATATTCTCGCAATGACCAGTAAATCGCAAGCGGTCATTTAAATAACAGGGAAAAACCGTCTTAAAGGGCTAAAAATTTGGGTAAACACAAATTTAGTTTTAAATGTGGAAAATGTTTGGCAGAGAAAAATCTAAAATGCCAATAAGAGTTTTAATGGGGTTTTGTGGAAATTTGTACCTAAAGATGTCTTTGTTGAGCTCTGAATCCTTAGATTAAGGGTATTTATGTCTGTGATGCCTTTTAACGAAGGTTTTACAGAATAGCTGAATATCCTTAAGGTTGTTTCAGTATGTCCCAGCTACGTTAAAAGTTATAGTATTTGTTGAGCTCGAAAGAGATAGAAAAAAATTGAATTGGAGCAGTATTCACTTTAAATGGAAAAATTGCCAGAAAAAAATTAAAAAAGGAAAATTATTAAAAAATGAGAAGGAAGAAGGTATAACCTATAAATAGGGTTAATTTCATATTTGTACGGCCATAATTTTGGGTTTAAAAAGTTTTAAAGTATATAAAATTTTGGCTCATTTCATTTTCCACATTATTTAAAACACACGCTGAATTTTTTATGTAAATGCTTCTATTAGTTTTTGAGATATCATGTTAATGGCGGAGAATTTTTATGAAAATTATAGTTTTGAGAGACATGGACACATTTTAGCTCAAAAATAGGTAACCCTGGATGATAGGTAAGGTCATCCTTTTCCTAGTAAACATAAACTCTTTTGGGAAGAGGAAAGTAAGAGTTACAAGAAATAACAATTGAAAGAAATTCACTAATGAGGTCGATAACCAGCATTTTCAACGTAGATGGTTACCTTAAATTGTTTTGAGGTGTGTATAGGAGAATACACACACAAATACGTATAGTTATTGGTAAAATTAAGATTCTCATTCAATTAAAATTAGAACTGAGGGGGATAAGAGAAATTTTCGTATTATATTATATAAAAGCTATTTTGGTATGAAAAATTATGTATTAATACACTTCGAAAATTCGCCTGAATGTGTTTTTATGTAAGTAAATCATTTTTTCCCTTCTTTTGTGCATAAGATATTTTCACAATGTATCCCTAAAAGCTCATTTTTACATTAACAAATTTAACAATTAAAACAATG
>JAPMOQ010060821.1:0-10189 GCA_026543055.1 Argiope trifasciata
GAATGGAGCCAACCCAAACAGAAGAGCGCCAAGGAGGGCGGCAATTAAGAAAGGTAATTAAAACTTTGGCTGAGGATGAATGGTGATTAGATTCCAGGGGTTTCGTGACCGTGGGTCAACAAACTGAAAAACAAACAAGAGATGCGTGCCCGGCTAATAGGATTAACCCGGAATAACATTTTGCTTTCTCTGTTTTCATTAGCGGAAAACTTAGACGGCTTCTCCAGTGGCGCGGGAAGATAAACACTCAATATAAGAGCCTACTGTAGCCAAATGGAATCGAGTGTCTTAAAATCGGGGGATAAACATTGATATTTTTAGTTGAGTATTGTTTGAAGTAAAAATTTAGAAGTACACGACCGAAATCAAATCTATCACCGTTGAGTGACGGTGAAATTCCAAATAAACTTATAATTACTAACTTTATTATTTGTATTCAGATTGTACGTCTTGAAAGAATTCTGTAAGTCCTTTAAAGCCTTAGGGCCCCGATGATGTTATTATATATACATTCATGTGCATAAATTAAGGATAATGCAAGTTCAGGAGGAGAAAAAGTCAAAAGAAAAACAATTATGACTTATTTGTAAAGCCTATTTATTAAACAAAAGGTAGAGAGAGAGAGAAGCTATATGTTTGTTATCATTAATAAAAATTGCGATTTTTTTACTCCCTGGAGCAAATTACAAAAAAAAACCCCTATATTACAAGGTTTGTTTGATGGTTGATGCATAGTATGTCTTCAATGCAATAGAGGTCGTACAACACCTAGACATAATGAATATCAAATTATCGATGTGATCGTGGGAATATTAAATCACTTATCAAGCAATGTTCTCAAAAGTTTAGGTAGACATGTAAGAAATAGTTGACGGACTGCAACTTGTCGGCCAATCATGTCCCAAACACATTCTACTGGATTCAAGTCCGGTGAGAATGCTGACCAGTTCATATGTTTGATATCCTCCAACTGAAGGCATTCGTTTACGATGTTTGCACGATGAGGATGGACATTGTCATCCCTAAACACGAATTCTACGCCAATGGCATCCCGAAACACACGCATATGATACTCCATAAGGACGTCCCTATAAATTTGGCCTGTCAGGGTTCTAATTTGAACACGCAGATTAGCTCTGGAGCCCAGAATAATTCCTCCCCAAATGAACAATCCTGCACCACCGTAACTGTGTGTTTCAATGATGTTCTTTTGGGTACTTCTCCATATAAAAGTCCGGCGAGAATCCGGAAAAATTTGAAATTGGAAACTATTGGCGAGAATTGGAAACTAAACCTGGACTCGTCTGTAAACGCTACATAACCCCACTGTTGAATGTTCACAATGCATGCTTTCTACTCGAGACTAACTGGTGGCAACAGTGAGCATAAAGATCATTCTGCCCTAAGCATCTGTGCACAATCGGTCTTGAAACTGTCGTACCAGTAAATGAAGAATGCTGACGAGACAAGTCTGATTCTTTTGGCAGTAACTGCCGAATACCAGTCCTCATTCGGTGTTGTAACTCGGGGGAGACCAGTCTATAGCTATCATCTTGGAATCGTTGCCAAACCAGGAACAAACTCTGGACGATTCCAAGATCCTCGGATGCTTCCAGGCTGGTGAAGACACACATTTCAGACGGCCTGCAATTCTACCACGTAAAAAATCATCCAAATGAGTCCTTTGTGTTAGTATGCGATTATTGAACTGAAAAGCTTATAAAGCGCTTGCGAACAATTTTACTTTTTTGATTGCACTCCTTATACAACACTCTCTTACACTCTCGTCATTGTGACGTTCTATTGGTGTCATGTGGTGGTTTCCTGTAATTTACATATGATTGTGTGAGTAGTCATTTTACGGGTGATATATGTATTTTAGAGTTCGATTTCAGCGTTACTATTTATTAGGCTATCATTGCATTACCGTCATATCAATATGCAATTCTTAACATCTAGTCTTAAATGCTCTATTAGCCTAATACTGTTGGTGGTGAAATGCCTGCTTCTTTGTTTGCATATTCATTTTTTGGAAAGTTTGGTTATCTCTAAAAATGTATAATTTATGAATATTACCTACATTCATATTGTAAAAAAATATTTCAGTAAATGATTTATTGTGAAAAATTTATTTTCTTTCCTATTTAATTAAAAAAGAATCTGGAATGAATTTTTTCAAAATGAAGCTACATGAATTAATTTTTTTAGTTATGATCTCCAATTCTGAATGCCAAACGGATGCTTTTCTTCAAACGTCAAAGATTAAAATTTCATGATATTGCATTATATTGCCGATAAATTTTTTATTGCTTTCACTTTCTATTCTTGTTTATTCTCTACTCAGGGCTGATAATCTGGGAGGTGCGGTAGAGGCTATGTACCAGGGCCTACGATCGGGGGTTCCACTGTTGTCCAGAATAAAAATAGTGTTCTGTACAATAATAGCGTTTACACATACTGAAAGTTTACGTCTGTTTCAACGTGACTGACTGAGCTTCGAATTAGCTATTATTGAACAACGATCACAGTGATACCATTAAAATGTGGTGGGATTCAATTATGAATGAGTTCAATTATGAATAAGGAGATTCCAATCAGGCATGTTAAGACAAAGTGGTGGGACTTCTGAGTGCTAGCGACAACCAAAAGTTAAAGATGAAGCTGGGTTCGTATGGACTTGTAAATCATCAACTATTTATTTTTTTCAAAATCTAATGTAATATATTTTATGTGCAGGTCTATTCATATTTGTTTATATTAAGTTATTGAAACAAAAAGCAAAAAGAAGATAAAATAAACGATCAACTCCTAGCAATGCACACTGCATTACTTCTTCATCGCTCACGACCGAATGATAAGAATTAAGGAAAAAGATTAAATGGAACAGGGGATGGATTTGAAAATACATTAACCTTAGAGTATACACCGAAGAGCCATTACATTATGACCACCCTCCATCTATGAGAATGGGCTCGCCCAGGAGCAAAACCACTGCGCGTGAGTGGTTGATATTGGAGTATATAAAACGGGTATGCAGTGTCTTTCTAAACATAGTGCGATTACGACATAATGGAAAAAAGCAGCGGATTTATCAGACTTTGATAAAAGTCAAATCGTTATGGCTCGACGACTTGGAACATCAATATCAGAAACGGCGCGTTCAGTGGGCTGTTCACGTGCAGTTGTTGTGAGCACATATCAAAGGTGGTGCAGGGATGATGAAACGGCAAGTCGCCGGCCAAAAGTGCGTCGTCCACGGCGCATTGATTCCAGAGGAGAGCGGAGATTGCTACGCATTGTTCGCCATGACCGAAGGGCTACAACAGCCGAAATCACCACCAGCTACAACAGTGGTGACCCAGGCAGTGTTTTTCAACACACTGTGCAGCGTACATTGCTGCGTATGAGCCTATGCTGCCGGAGGCCGAAGCATGTTCCTACACTAATGGAACATCATTGCCAGATGCGTCTGCTATGGGCTAAGAAACATCGGAATTGGACACCATAGGAATGGAAGAATGTTGCATGGTCCGACGAATCACGTTTTCTGGTCCATCACCTCGACGCGCGTGTGAGAATACGCCGATTTCCAAATGAATCCCTTGCTCCCGGATGCAGAGTTGGACGGAGACAAGCCGGTGGTGGGGGTATTATGGTGTGGTCAATGTTTTCATGGAGCACATTAGGACCCATAATCTCCGTAGAACAATCCTTGACGTCTGGAAGGTACGTGAACATGGTTGCAGACCAGGTTCACCCATTCATTGCAACAGTGTTTCCTGCGGGGGATGGCGTGTACCAACAGGATAATGCACCATGTCATCAGGGTCGATTTGTCATTAATTGGTTCGAGGAACATTCCAGTGACTTTCAAGTCATGTCTTGGTCCCCAAACTCACCTGACATTAATCCAATAGAGAATTTGTGGTCCTACTTGGAAAACCAAATTCGTGCTGCCACGCTACCCCCTCGCAATGTGAGGGAATTGCAGGACCAGTTGGTGAGCGCTTGGTACCAGATAACTCAGACTACCTATCAGCACCTTGTGGAATCAATGCCACGGCGGGTGCGAGCAGTTTTGAGGGCTAAAGGTGGTCCTACATGTTATTAGCAGGGTGGTCAAATGTAATGGCTCTTCGGTGTATATTATAGGCTAATGCAAGTGTGCAAACTATTATTAATATAAAAGTCGATTTGCTGTCACTTATCTTACTTACTAGTTAATAGCGTAAAGTATAACATATATAAATTTGATCATTCATTCTATAAACTGCTTAATATTGTTATACTTAACCATGTCCATGCCAATAAAATATTGTTGTGGATGTCAAAAAAGAAAAAAAAGTAAAGCTAAAATTCCCAAGAAATCACAAGTAAATAAGCTTTCTTGTCTTCGAAATAATTCTGGAAAAGAAATTCAACTTCGAGTGGAAAAAAAATTTCTGCTTCGACTACACAGTCTTGCTATGAAAATGTTGAAACGATGGAATCTGTTGAAGAACCGTGTATTTATACAATTATACCAATATGACTGAATCAGAAAATAATGACAGAAAGGACAAATACATTCAAGAGAGTATAAATAATCCTGATTTATGGTCAAGCATTATAACTGATAAATTTAGAATGTTTTGTGTTAAAGCAGACCTGTATAATACAAGAGAGCTTTTTTTGCCAAAAATGCTGAAAGTAAATCATTTTCTATTACGTACTACTTTAAAAGATGTCAAATGGTAAAACCTGACTTCACAGGTGGTTAATTTATTCAAAAACGCAAGACTTCGTATTCGTTTTTATTTTATACTATTTCCTAAAAGAAGAAGAAATGGAAGAATGGCCAAACTACACAATTTATAGGTGGCTATAATAAATGAAGAAAGCTATCAACTGCAATCTAAGTTTATAAGCGTTTTAGTTTTCATTTTAATACGTTTAACCCTTGAGAAGAATTGCTAAAACGACTAAATTTACTTTCAACTATTAGTAAAAAAACCAAGTTAAATGATGCTATTTTCTAATCTCCCACTTCGAGAAAATTTCGAAATAAAACTGTAGCCTAAAACTTGAATTATTTTTATGTTTGATCGAATTATTAAATTAAAAAGACCTTTCTTATCATATTAACAAAATGATAAATTCGAAAAACACAATTACGCACCGCTTAGCACATAGTTCAAAAGAACAATTATCTCTTCATTAGGAAATAAAGTCCTTTACAAAATTAAACATGATATAAAAGCAGTCATTACTATAGTACTCAAAGAATCGTAATCCTGATATTTCCTGTAAGGAACAAACTTCAATCATTATTTGGTATAAAAAATTTGAAGAGAAATGTTTAACTATAAACGAGCCACTTATAGGTTTTATAAAAGGAATTGATGTGACAGGAAAAAGACTCACAAAAACTCTATTGAAAATATTAACTGAACTTGAGTTAGATATTAGGAATTGTAGAGAGCAAGTATATGACAACAGTTGTACCATGAAAGGGAAATATAAAGGAGTACAATCTAAAATATTTTCTTTAAGCCATCATACAATTTATGTTTCTTCCCTATCACATTCCTTTAATTTATTAATTTGTGATGCCATTTCCAGAAGTATACATAGTAAAAAACGTTTTGAGAAATTGCAACGTTTATATTGCTCGTTTTCTGCAATGGGAAAAAGATGGGAAATTCTGCAAAGCATTTAAACACTGCTCTTAAACCATTATGTGGCACTCGTTCGGAAACAAAATAGATTAGATGAAAGCAGTGCATATACAGTTTGAAGGAATTTGAAATGTCATGGAGAAATTTATTGATGTAACGATACAACGATAATACAGCAATAACGAGTAACGAGTAACGATAATACAGCAATATCCAATGCTAAAAGTTTATTAGGTACAAGAAATATCATTTGTTTTATGATTAATAATATTGTTTGCAATATCTTATAAAATTAATATGAGTAATAAACTATTTCAAGCAGAAACAAATGTTCCTGACTCGACTTTCAATTTAGTTTTATAAAATTAAAACTGAAATCTAAAATTTAAGAACAAAATGTAATACATTTTTCGACGAAACAAAAGTGCTAGCATTTAATTTGAGTATTTTCCTGAAAAACGAATTCGAAAAAGGAAAAGATTATGTTCCGAAGTTATGAAAAAAATGGTAGAGGAAAACAGATGTATTTTTAACACAGTAATTGGTATTGTTATTGTAAAAATACACTGATGGAAAAAAAATTCCACCACCAAGAAAATATTATTGTACAATAATGATATTTTAGGAATACTTTTGTCTAGGTAACATATTTAATTGATTAAAGTTTCAAGATCACAGGTAGAGCCATTGACCAGAAGAGCCATTTCAAATGTGAAATAATGGTACATTAGTAACCGGCGTAACCACCAGAATTTTGAATGCAAGCATGCAAACGTGCATGCATTGTGTCGTACAGGTGTCAGATATCAGTTTGTGGGATGGAGTTCCATGCCTATTGCACTTGGGCGGTCAATGCAGGGACAGTTAATGCTGGTTGTGGATGTCGCTGGAGTCATCGTCCAATGATGTCCCATACGTGCTCGATTGGAGAAAGCCAAGGCAAGGCCAAGGCAACATGTCGACACTATGTAGAGCATGTTGGGTTAGAACAGTGGTATGAGGGTGAGCGTTATCCTGTTGGAAAACACCCCCTTGAATGCTGTTCATGAATGGCAGCACAACAGGTTGTATTACTAGACTGACGTACAAATTTGTAGTCAGCGTGTGTGGGGTAACCACGAGAGTGCTCCTGCTGTCATACGAAATTACTCCCTAAACCATAACTCCAGGAGTAGGCCCTGTGTGTCTAGGCCGCAGACAGGTCACTAGCAGGCGTTCACCTGGCTTCCTTCTAATCAACAAACGGCTATCACTGCGACCAAGGCAGAATCGGCTTTCATCAGAAAACACAACAGATCTCCATTCTGACCTCCAATGAGCTCTAGCTTGACACCACTCACATCGCAAACGGCAGTGGTTTGGAGTCAGTGGAATGCACTGTACAGGGCGTCTGGCTTGGAGCTGCCCTTAAAGTAACCGGTTTGTAACAGTTCGTTGTGTCACTGTGGTGCCAACTACAACTCAAATTTCAGCTGCAGACGCAGTACGATTATCCACAGCCATACGCCGAATACGACGGTCTTCCCTCTCAGTAGTACCACGTGGCAGCCCGGAACCTGGTCTTCTTGAGACAGTACCTTCCCTTGACCACTGCCGCCAATACTCATGCACAGTTTATACATTCCTGCCAAGTCTTTCAGCAATATCGCGGTACCTTCTCGTAGCCCTACAACACGACCTCGTTCTAACTCAGTAAGCTGTTGATAATGGCTTCTTCGTCTTCTCAGAGGCATCCTTGACTAACATTAACCCACTACGTGAAATCTCACCTGTAAATAATGATCACGAACCTTACAGCGCTTATTTAAAGCAAACCTCATTTGCATGTTCATAGTGTCGCTACTAGTGTCACACTTAACGCTCGTAGATCGAAATTTTAATCGACGTCCTCTTTCAGATGTATAAACACGCCTAACAAATTTCGTTTATCTAACAGAGTTCCTTCCTAGTGTTGGGATTTTTTTTCCATCAGTGTAGATGGGTTTAAAAACATGCTAAATAGTGTCTCTGATTTCAAATAAATCATTGATATAACAACATTATTAAAATACAAATTAGAGAAATTTTCCAAAAACTGTGTAAAGTTTTATAACACTGATGTAGATGGAAACCTAATCCAATAAATTTGTTTGTTACAGGATTTGATTTTGAATGAAAGAGATTCAAATTAACGCACAAGACATATTGCTTTGCATATTAAATAATAATTATAATGCGTTATTTCTAAATGTGTGTTTTTTTTTCGATGCCAGTTAGTACTGCAAGAACTGAGCGCTCTTTCAGCAAATTAAAATTAATAAATAATTATCATCGGGCAAGCATGAGTTAATAATTCTTAAATGCATTTGCTGCATTAAGAACAGAAAAAGAAATTGCAAAAAATTGTAATCTTTTTTGAAGTAATTGATGTATTAGCAAAAAGAATAATCACGCATTAAATAAATATTCAATAATAATTTTTTTAAATTTGTATTTTTTCCTTTACAAAAAATTAGGGCCCCATACATTTTTTCAACTTGTAGTGGATGCCACTTGATGTTAATACAGTTTTTCAAATATTATTTCATTAATTTTTAATACTTTAAATAGAGATTTAGCAGTTTATAATGAAAAGTGAAATCAACAGGCAATAGCGCAATCGGTCAAATGCGATTTCAGTGTTTTCCACGTGAAGGTGAAGAATTCGAGTTCAATTCTTGTAAAAATCAATATTTTTAGTAATTTTCTTCATAATTATATTTCTTATAACTATTTTTTTAATAATTATTTATAATTAAAATATAACTAAAATGAAAATTTTCTTTTAGTTAGGAATTGAATTTTAAAAAATTATTACTTGTTACTTAATATGTTCAGAAATAAGTTTCTTCCCTGTGCTGTATTTAAAGTAAATTGTCATCTTATATTAGTTTAGTAATTAGTTAAACAAAGGAAATGGAAGATAAAAGAAAAGTAAAAAAAGAGAAGAAACGCGCAAAATATATTGAAAAGTTATATTCACTCAAAACTAATGAAGGAAAAAAAAACATAAATTTAAGAAGTAACAATTTTCAAGATCCCTTGCATGAGCATTTAGTGTTTCGTAGAAGAATAAAAACAATCAAATATGCGTTTTGTACCCTCACTTCTCAACCAAATGAAACTTCACATTCCACGCCAGATAATACCAAACTATTTTAATGATAAGATAAATTATCAGACTAAATTGTTGTGACTGCGTTTACGAGCTGGTGAAAGAGCAGATCATCAGACGATCAATCCTAATTTCAAATACTTTAGATGTTAAATCACCGACTCCTGGCATAAGGACAACGCATCTTCCCTGTTATTTGAGCATCCCGGACTCGAGTCCTGATTCGGGCTTAGTTGTTCGTCCCCTAGTGAGATGTGTGAAAAGTCTCCCTCCTCTGGAAAAAGGGGTTTTGCAAGCGAATGTATGACTGCCTTCTTCAAATGAGCTGGAAGTCAGACTTTTGCTCTCGGGTATTCAAAAGCTATTGGATCCCTCTTACCGCGGACATGACATCATCAGAAGTTAAATCAGTAATCAAATATTTCTCATTTAGCGTTCTTCATTTTGTTTCTATCGTGTTAGATTACTTTCGGGCCACCGAATTGACAAATTTCCTCCTAATGTACTTAGTTCAAAATTTGATAGAAATTTCAAAAACCTTAAATAGTGACCGTATACAAAATTTCCTCCATCAAGCTGAAAACGCTTTTGAATAATTTTGTTTACTCAAAAGGCGTGATTTTATTTTTTAAAAGAAGTTTCATAGACAATGGGAGATATAAAACGTGCTGATTCATCAAAATATTGAGTTTGAATTTTTTTTAATAAAACAATTATAACTGCAAACTATAAAACTAGACTTAAACTATTATGTATAAACTATATTTTTTAACTATTATGCCCTGGCTAGGCACACCGTCAACCAATTCTTATTTCATTGAATGGTGACGAGTTTGCAGAAAATTGGTACGAATTTGTCATGTTTTGCAAGTAACCGAACATTAATCTTAATTCTTACTGAACTGTTAATTAACGTTTCTAGTTACTGCAGCAAGTGCTGAGCGCTCTTTCAGCAAATTAAAATTAATAAAGAATTAACATCGGTCAAGCATGTGTTAATAATGCTTAAATGCGTTTGCTGTATTAAGAACAGAAAAAGAAACTGAAAAAAATTGAAAAATTTTCTGGAGTAATTGACGTATTAGCTATAAAAAAAACCGCATTAAATAAATATGCATTGATAATGTATGTTCGGATTTTTTATTTTTATTTACTTATTTTTGCATTACATAAAATTTTAATTTAAGTTTAAATTAATTAAATTCCTACCTTTCAGTTTAATTTAGACCATATCAAATTCATTGCAAAATATTCTCTTATTTCCTGATTCTATCCCACCTTTCTTATTTAATTAATTCAACATGATTTATAAAATTGTTGAATCGGTTAAAAGACGATAAGTTCCCACGCTCTGAGAAAATATCTTTGTTATATATATATATATATATATATATATATA
>JAPMOQ010060821.1:10199-37815 GCA_026543055.1 Argiope trifasciata
TATATATATATATATATATATATATATATAAAGTTTTTGTTATAACAAAGCCAGTCGGAGGTGACTTCCTTAAGTAAAAGTGTTTTCCCCCATTTCCTTTAAAAAGTCGGCGATCTTGGGGAAAGTCACTGCGCACGACATTGGTCTACAATACTTTTGGAGATAATTCAGCATTTTACTTTTATCAGAGAATTCAGCATTATTTTTGTGGATTTATCCATGATATGAGATTAATAATATTGAAAAAAAATTTGACACAGACCTATAAATTTAGTCACAAAACCACAAGTTTGTTATAGTTCGAAGTACCAAATTTCACATATGTATATAGTTATCATGGGTTATATCATATAGTTATATCCCAATTTTAGAGTTATCATGTTCGCATATTTCTGAAAATACAACCTGATAGGCATTCAACACTCATTGGATTTGAATTAAAATTTGATAGGAGTCCACTTTATAGATTATATATGCGTGTACCGAGTTTCATTCATCTAGTTGTCTTCATTTTGGAATTATCGCATCGTGTTCGAACTGCAGCCAATACAAACTTCCTCTGAATTGATTTTGCACAAAATTTAGTACAGATTTACAAAATTAGTATTAATGCTGTATAACAAATTTCATTTCTTACCACAAAGTGTTTTTGAATTAGCTTTGTCATAGACAGTCCAACAAATTTATTTTTAAAATAGGTTTTTTTTTAATTCTCGGAAATCTAAAGTGTGGACATTCATCAAAATCTCGAGTGACTATTTTTATTGATTTCAAAATTTTCTCTATATTTGGTATATAAAAATATAACAAAAAATTTCTACTTTTTTTCAAATGTAATCCAGTAAATGTAAATGTCCAAGCTTCCTACCATTGTATTCTGGATTCTTCAGCAAACCCAGTAACTTAAAAAGAAAACTAAATAACAATTAATATTTGATAAGAAACAATGGACCATTCAGTGAAACGAAACGAAATTTCCAAAAAATCATTTGCAACCAAATCATTTGGCTCAATATTCATGCTCATGAGCATTACTTTTCATTTCTCAATCCCACTGCATCCAGGGTACATTTCTAGATTTATCTTTTTAAAAATAACCAGAGATCCTTTTTTTATATTATTATCGTCACCTTAAAAAATCCTCTTTATATTAAGAATACATTTGTGACCGATTGGGAAATTTCTAGAATGGAGCTTATTGTTCCACTTAAATTCCCCTCAATTCTTACATTCTTACATTCCTCAATTCGTACATTTCTAGATTTATATTTTCTAAAATAACCAGAGATCCTTTTTATATTATTATCGTCACCTTAAAAAATCATCTTTATATTAAGAATACGTTTGTGATCAATTGGGAAATTTCTGGAATGGAACTTATTGTTCCACTTAAATTCCCCTCAATTCTTATAAATTTTTTACTAACCCATTACAGGACCATAAGATGTCCAAGGCTAAATATGCCAATACAACACAATATTTTAGCTATTGTGGGTATAAAGTAAGAGAATATCACCAGAAAAACATAACAGAGTGTATAGGTTTCCTATAATTTCATTTTAAAGTTTGTTTCCTATGGACCATAAAAGTTCAGATGATTTGCAATTTTTAGGTACTTGTGTTAATATTCTGCAGTTTACTGTATTATTATATAAAATTATACTTACCAAATAATATAAAACGAGTGACAAAATACAGTTATTTTATTTTCTCAAGTTCAAAACACTTTCAAGGTATTATTTTAGTTCTGCCCGCGAATGTTTTGGTTTTGGAGCTATAAAGTTTGACAGTTCTTTTTTTTATTCGTTCAGAAACACATTTGCCACCTTGGACATACATTTTATTTTGACATTCAGTAATAAAAATATCGATTCAATAATAATTGAACAATCGATAACGATTTTTGTAAATGGGAAAAATATCTCCCTTGAGCGTGAAAGGGTTAAAACCACAAGTCATTCATTGACACAAATTTATTTTCCTATATTTGATGAGAAATGTCTAAAAAGCAGGTTTCATTTAGCAAAAGATTTTTAGATTCAAAGGGTTCATAAATAAAAAACACTTCAGCCAAGAGCCATAGTTGTCTGTCCTCCTACGTGCTCGTAGACCATCTTTTCCCTTATCTCCATCCGGGTCTCCGTGATCTCACCCCTTTGCGAGGGAGGGCAAAAATCACAATTCTTATGAAAGAGTGAGAGACGGGAGGGGAGAGCACCTATTGTCCGTGGCACGCGACCGACGGTAGCGGAAGTCCCAGACTGACAGAGGTCCGGCAACGCCTCACTGCTCGCCGGATGAGTCCCCGGATTATGCTTATTATCAGTGCTTCGCATTGTGCACCGAAAATAAAATCGTGTCTTCCATCTGTGCCCCCAACACTAGGCCTGATAGATGTGTTTTATTCTGTCAATAATCGATGAGTATTCCAGAAATAAAATGCATTTTATTCCATTCCAGCAGTTATTATTTTTTTTATCAATTCATCCAGAAATTTTCTTCATCCAATTATACAAATTTACAAGCTATCCTTATTCGATATATATATATATATATATATATATATATATATATATATATATATAAACAAAATAAAACAACCAAATCAAAACAATAATCAATAGAATAGTTGACCAAGAAATGGGTTTTGATTGTTTTGATAATTTTATGATTATATATATATATAAAAGACTACAAATTTTTCATAATACTTTATTAATTACCATGTGAGAATATGATCCTGTTTTCGTAAGGTTTTGAATAATTGAAGGCAACAAATAATTGAAGCTCAAAATCGCGAATTCAATGAATAAAGTATAAATGGCAATACTCATCATCATTAATCGCATACATTTTTTGCCAGCTTTTGCCAGGATTGCATTATTATTATTTATGCTTCTTAGAAAAAAGATGTGTTTTTAAAAGGTTGACCTGCTTTTATCAGAATTGCTTTATTATTACGTATGCTTCTTGGACAGCCGATGTTGTTTTTTAAAAGGTTGACGTAGAACTATGACATCATAGCTGTTATTTTCATAACATATAATTTTTTCCAGAGGAAATTAAATAATTTAATTTTTATAATCTACTCAAAAAAACTTCACTCGATTTTAATTAGAATTTCGATAGAAGTATTTTCTCTTTTCCAAAATGATGAAACATCACTTCATATCACTCACTTTTCATTTATTCTTAGGTAGGAAACATTGAAGGATTTGACTCCTGTTTTAATATTAATCCATTATGATCTCAGAAATCGGAAAAAAAGCAGTTTGTATTTACAAAAATATTGTTTTCATAAAAATTATCTATAAATTAATGTGCTTAAGAATTTATTGGTAAATAGTTTATCATTTGGAAATAGTATATATATGCTCTAAATTAACTAAGACAAATAATGACTTAAAAAATAATGTTCTCAACTTGAAATTTGCACTCGTAGATTTCATTTAATATTTGTTTATATTTAATTTGTTATTGTTATTATATTCTTCTGAAATTTTCAAATGTCTACAAAGACGGGTCTTAATTTTATTTAAATACGCCGTGTTCCTGAGTCAATAGTAATGAAATTCTAGTTGCAGGGAAAACACTGGTTAATACTATATACTCTAATGATGAACTACACGAGCCTGATGTATACACTGAAGTGACAAACGTCATGGGATGACTGTTAATATCGTGTCGCTCCTCCTTTTGCCCGGCGAAGTGCAACAACTCGACGTGTCATGGAGTCCACAAATCGTTGGAAGTCCTCTGCAGGAATATTGAGCCATGCTGTCTGTATAGACGTCCATAATTGTGAAAGTTTGGATGGTGCAGGAGTTTGGGCACGAACGGACCTTTCGATGATGTCCCATAAATGCGCGATGGGATTCATATCGGGCGATCTAGGTGGCCAGATCATGCGCTGGAATTGTCCGTAATGTTCTTCAAACCAATCGCGAACAGTTCTGGCCCGGTGACATGGCGCATTGTCATCCATAAAAATCCCATCGTTGTGTGGGTACGTGAAGTCCATGAATGGCTGCAAGTGATCAAAAGGAGCTGAACATAACCATTTCCAGTCAATGATCGGATCAGTTGCACCAGAGGACCGAGTCCATGCCATGTAAAAACAGCCCACACCATTATGCAGCCACCACCAGCTTGAACACTGCCTTGCTGACAGTTTGGGTCCATGGCTTCGTGGGGTCTGCGCCACACTCGAACTCTACCATTAGCTCGTAACAACTGAAATCGTGACTCATCTGACCACGCCACGGTTTTCCACTGGTCTAGGGACCAGTCGATATGCTCACGAGCGCAGGAGAGTCGCTGCAAGCGATGTCGTGCTGTCAGTAAAGACACTCGAGTCGGTCTTCTGCTGTCACAGCCCAAGGAAGACAAATTTCGCCGCACAGTCCTATCGGACACGTCCCTCGTACGTCCCACATAGATTCCTGCAGTTATTTGACGAAGTGTTTCGTGTCTATTAACATTGACCATTCTACAAAGACGTCGGTGGTCTCGGTCGTTAAGTGCAGGTGGTCGTCCACTGCGCTGTCCATGATGGGATGTGATGCCTGAAATTTCATACTCTCGGCACACTCTTGATACTGTGGATCTCGGAATGTTGAATTCACTAACGATATCCGCAATGGAATGACCCATGCGTCTAGCTCCAACTAACATTCCACGTTCAAAGTCTGTTAATTCTCGTCGTGCCGCCATAAATCACGAAAAACCTGTTCATATGAATAACTTGAACACAAATGAAAGCTCTGGAAAACGAACTGCGCATTTATACTTTTTCGCTGCGATACTACTACCATCTGTGTATTTGCATATTGCTATCCCATGACTTTTGTCACTTCAGTGTATACTATTCATTTGATTAAACGTTTTTCGATGCTGTTAAATAGGAATTTTAAAGGAATGAGGTCAGCTCAGGTGTCATCCTCGCACATCAAAAATACAGATTCAACTCAAATACTCTGTTTTAGAATCATTAAAATTCGAAACTGGATGTTAGTTTAACTTATTTTAACATTCAAAGCAAAACAGAAAATTAATAAGATTTTAAAAGTATTTATCAGTTTAACTGTCTTTTTTTTTTTTTTCTTTGACAATGAAATTTCCAATTAATCGAAAACTTTCTCCTAACTCGTCATAAACAGCAGTATTTCCTCATAAATCATTTCCTATTTTTACCTTTACTTTTGAATTTCAACCTCACACATCAGTACTAATTTCTCTCAAACACCTTGTCAAATGAATGGCAAATAAAATTCTTCTTCGCAAGCTCCATGGTTATGCTCTGTCTTTTTTCTAGAGGAATGCTTGTTACGGGCGGAGAGAAACGTCTTTGCGATCCTCCCACTCGCTGTAAGCGCTGCGATGGATCGGACAACATTACACGAAGAAGGAGGGCGCGAATCCGCTTATTTTTTTAATAGCAAGACAGGAAGTTGACAACCGGTAAAAAAAATTATTCCAAATGATTATTAAAAGAGCCACGAAAATTATTTGTATAGAAAATTTAACACATTGCAGACAAATAACGAGTTTACTCGCGTAGGTTGAGAAAAAAAGGCAAGCGAAAAATGAATGACCTTATCATTGATGTCTTTAAAAAAAAGTAATTATATTGTCCCTCCTATTCATAGAGGAATTATAAATTATCCCTATTTAAACCTGTTATTATCGGAATTTATACCTCCTATATTTTATTCCATCCTATTTTGTTATGCTCTCCGAGCTTTCCATTAATGGTTTATGCAGTTAAATTTTAAAAAGTTATAGCTGTGTGTTTCTGTGTGCTTTTTTAAAATTTAAACCCAATTTCTGATTAATCAGCAATATGTTTACAAAGTATACTTAATTTGTGTGTTTTGGATGTGTACTAAAGTTCTCTGAATATTGAATAAATACTACATTATTATTAAATAAGTAATATAAACACAAAAGATGGGTTATATGTTTCATTGATACAGAAAATACAAAATATTTACCATCAAATAAAATACTGTATTATTGTTTAATATAAATACTCCTCTCTACTCTAAGAAAAAAACCTACAATCCCGGGTTTTATACTTTTCTGTTTTTTCAGTCATTAAACCACAACTGATGTAATGGATTCAGTAGTGTAACTAGGGTAGGGAAGGCAAGATCAGTACCCGGGGTGCCGTTAACTGGGAGAGCAAAATGTTGCATACGTTAGTTGAATTTAGTAAAATATTCTTATATTTTTATAAATATTTTCAAATATTTTTATTTTTACATAATCTCTCAGAAATAAAACAGGAATAAATATTTTCTTTCACTTTAATACTTCTATATTTGGGAATTTCAATTAATTCCCAAATTCAAATCTCTAGTTTCTTAATGCAATTGGCGTAAATCAGAGAAGAGGGACTACTCTCGCTGATCTCTCCTAAATTTTCTCGCCTGTTCTTTAATTAAAATGTTATTCCAAAGATCTATTTACATGCCATTGGCCTAAAATAGTTAACTCAGCATTTTTATTGAACCTATCATCTGATCATTTGCGAGTTATTTTTTTATTCAATTCTGCATGGGGTTAATTCTATACAAAAATTGAATTTGTGTTTGCGATACACTTTTTCCAAGACATTGAAGCAAAAATTTGACACCAAACTTCAACTGTAGTTCCAAAATCCTATAGCAAATTTGATAGAATTAAGATATTGAATCTTTGCGTTACCACATTTATATGTTTCTGAAAGTACAGACTGTTGATTGAATTGGCTCGAAATTTGGAAAATGTCTTCACAATCGATATTTTATCTCCTTATATGATATTATTTATTAGGTTGGTGCGTATGAAATGTCGGATTCTTAAGTGATTGTATAAAACTGCATATCTTTCTTCAAAAGCTGTTTATTCAATCAAAGTATGCTCCATTCGCTTCAATACACTTCTCCCAACGAGATTTTAAAGCGTAGATGCCTGTCTTAAAAAAATTTTGGTCTTTAGAATTAATAAACTCTGATATCGAGTTTTTTAGACTGTCTTCATTTTCATAGTGTTTGCCCCTTAAAAACAGCTCTAAATGCTTGAAAAAATGAAAATCGGTCGGCGAGAGATCCGGTGAATAGGGTGGTTGCTGCAAAACTTCATATTCCAGTTCGTTCCAGCTTATTTCGCTCTGTCAGTGCGTGCGGTACCCACTTGTCCATCTTCTTAACCTTGCCAATCTCAGAAAGGTGTCTCAATATCGTTGTATGGTCAACTTTCATCCTGATAGCAAGTTGACTCGTGGATACGGCTGGATCCGCTTCCACTAGAGCCTTCAGGTCATCATTCTTCACAGACGTTTTGGGTCTTCCGCGTGGCTCATTTTGCAGTGAAAAATCGCCAGTCCGAAATTTTTCGAACCAACGCTGCACTTTCCGATCGTTAACCGTATTCTCCCCAAACGCTTGGTTTATGTTGCGTGCAGCTTTTGCAGCACTATTACCAAGTTTGTACTCATATAAGAAAATGACGCGAATGTCGGCAGAATTCATATCGGCAATAAACTCAAAAGAAATAACAAAAGGGAAGACCTTCGAGAAAACCTATTTTGCTGAAATGAGTCTCTGGCAATGGACAATACGACTATGAATGAGGTTATGCCAAAGACAAAAGTATAACGAAAACAGGGAGATAAACGTCCGCATGTAAAGAGAATCCGACATTTCATACGCACCAACCTAATATTTTCCTTTTATCTATTTAGCTCAATTTGTTTTGTTATGTTATATCCAACAAGAAAATTATATATTTATCGCCTTAAATTGTATTCAACAATCAGATAGACATATTCCTCTGTGCAGATTCAGCAGAAAATTTAATAGACATCTATAAATTTAGGATGGAGATATACACCAAATTACATCCGTTTAAATCAAAGTATTTCTGAGTTATCTTTGTAACAGACAAATAGATGAATGGATATATTCCAAAAAGGTATTTTTTTAACTCAGGGAGGTCTAAAACTTGGAGATTCGTCAAAATCATGAGTTACGATACTTTTTCTGTACTACCAACTAAATGAAAAGAGAGCCATGAAGAGAGCGTTTGAAAATAGTTTTTAATTAATGAGCAAAGGTAAACATTCTGAATCTTATACTATAATACGAGGAATGGTTGCCAAGTCGAAAATCGCCCCAGAATTAATAAACTCCGATAAACTTGGGGGTCTGGGGTTTTTGGCCACGAGAAATCGATTGGCGCCGGTTTTGAAGCGCTACGGTCAAGCAGTTCGGTGTTACAGATAGGATATTTTCAAACTCTATTAGTTCGCCATTTTGGCTAATAGGTTTCAAGCGGTAACGTACTGCCATCTATAGGCAATATGGCGAACTAATAAAGTTTCCAGAAGATGATCCGGAACTGATCTCGAAATGGATGATCCATAACCCGTGTGGTAATATGAACCCAAACGCTCCGTGCATGGTCAGCAAACATGGAAGAGACCAGTGCAGATGGGGATTTCCAATGGAACATCAAGACATGACATCGCTGGTGGACGATGAAATGCCGAGGTTTAACCGGTTATCTTCTCACCAATGGTTTCACAAATTTTCTTATGGCATGTATTGTTTTGATAAATCACAATTGAAAATTTAAATCTTCGAGTTAGCTTCGATGCCTGTTTTCTCCGAGCGGAGCTCGGTCACCCGCTGGTAATAGGAATAAATCATGTGAGTAATAATCGATAAATTGGACTCAAATGAACGTAATTAAGGCAAATAATAAGAAGATCCTATTTCTGATTTCCAACCATTATTCCCAATCAACAACAAAATACATATTAGTTTTTTAAAAGTACTTAATCAATTATTTAGAATCTCCATAAACTAAATTGTTTAAGAATTGGGAATAAAAGTCAATAATAATGAAAGTTCACAGAATATATATAATAAACAAAATGAAAGAAAATTTTCATAGAATAAGGAAAAAATTTATTCTATATTTTTGCTATTTTTTAGACTAATTTGAATTTAATTCATTATAAATCGAAATTAGAATGACCAAAAAGGAAAGCTTAATTTTTTCTCTTAATATTAGCTTATTTGCTTGAATACGAATTCTTCTCTAGATTTAAACTTTATTTAAGAAACTGATTTAATTTGAAAAATTAGTATTGCAAATAATCATTTAATTTCTGTTCCGTATTTGACAGTGAATAATTAGTCAAACAATGCCTCTAGTCTCATAATCTCATTAGATTGCAGAACAAGTAAAAAATTAATAAAAAAGAAAAATAAGCTCAATTTTTAAAGTTAAGAACCTAATGCTTAGTTTTTTTTTTCTTTATGCGTTATATTTATTCATTGTCTTCATTTTAAATAATATGTTTGATTTAAAAATATTTAAGATCAATTTATTTATCTCAAAAGCAAAGATTTATGATATAGACTTTCTTTTTGTATGTTCTTATATTTCAAAGCTTGGAGCATTAATTATTTGAATTTTTCCATTAATTTTATTCTATGAAAATAAGAAAAAGATTTCCGAATAATAGAAATATATTTTCCTTAAGAACAAGGCATCTCAAAAGCTTTATTTAAAAACTTGTTCTAGTTAAATTATCAAAGCTGTGTTAAAATAGAAGAAATTATAATCAATAATACATTTCAATTTTTTATAGTCTTGCTGATTCTATTTGGATAAAAAAAATTAAGTTGGTGAAAAAACACCTTGTAAAATATACTTTCGAATTAAATTTTTACATTTTTAAAAATTCTGTGTAAATTTTTTTAAATTAAATTCAAAATTATTACTTACGTTATATTAAGCAGATGATTTCAATATCCGTTTATGATATATATGCCTTTATTTAAATTTAAAATATATCATTTAATTCATGCACTTTTATTTGTGATTCCTTAAAAATGTATCTCACGACACTACACCTTTTTAAAAAATAGATCAGTTGCTGGAAAGAAAGAATTTTTTTGTCTGGGGTTTGCAAATTATATAATCAATTTATTTATATCAAATAATTGAAAAAGATAAGTTAATAGTTTCAGATTTTTCCTCAAAATAAGAATGCGTACGCACTTATCTTATGCGTACGCACGCGCGTGTGTAAACAAGGGAATCTATTGCATATTATCTAATTTTTAAGAGCAGATATTTAATCTAATTGAATAAGTAAGGTATTTTGAGCAGATGCTGGGTTATATTAATTGAAAAATTATTTATGATTAATTATTTAAGATTAACTTTAGTTCTCCATTTTGGCAAAACATATTTTGGATGAGTGAAGGCATGTTCTGAGGATTGTAATAATTTTTTTTAAAAGTTCGTATGGGGTGCTCTTTCGGTATTATTTGGCAATGGTATTTTGCCAATTTATGTAGGTACACGTCTGGCTAAGCCCGATTTACTACATTAGACTGATATTCTTGTATTTTATCTATTTTCTTAAAAAGTTTCGCTTATATATTATGCTATATATTATGGGCTTTATTTCCTCATTTAAAGCAGTAAACGCAATGAATCGTCAATCTATCACCTATAGTCTATGACATCGTATAATAAAGTAGCGCTAATAAAATTTGTACAGATGAAATTCAGACATGTCCATAAGCTGATTCTCCCACTTAAAAAAAGTTCTGGTTTAAACGAAGAGTCCGTTTGGTACACATTAAATAAACAAGGAACAAATATCTTCCCGCTTGTTTATTGTGGGAATTCAGAGGTAGGGAGATAGTTCAAACATCGTGCTCGTCATCTGACCTCGGCCCAAAATAATGAAGTCCGTCCCAAAAATAACCTAAATGTTGCTTGAAAATGAAATGTTAATATAACTGAACTGAATCGAACAACTTAATGAAGGGCTCATAAGTAATTTTATTTTACAAAAGTAAAGTTCAGCTACGCAATTAGAAGAGTTTGCACTCGCTTTGACCGTTTATATGCTAAAACTTGAGCGATATAGAGTTGCGTAACATCGTGTTTTTTGAGATGAAATAGAAAACTTCGGCATCGCAATATTATGCGATTTCCTCAAAACTCCTCATGTGCTTTTACTTTATTTTAAATATAATATAGTGGATTAGAGGATGTATATATATAATCGTGCTGTATCAAAGGACTCATAAAGGCTCATATACTGTTATCATAAACGATAAAAAAATGTGCATCCTCATAAAACAGATATTAAATAAGTAAATTAAATTATTAAAACAAGATTAGTAAGAGCTTGGGGTTAAGATGATTTTGATCCATTCTGTCCATCAAGGCGGAACTTTTAGCGAAATCATTAGGCACGTTTTCTAAGGTTCACAATGCATAATAATCCTAGTACTGCCTATGCCCCTAAGTACCCATAATTTGGTTGCACTAAATAAATTAAGAAGTCGATGGAAGTGTTCTCTCGAGCTTTTACCCATCAATACTTCCAAGCACAAAAGCCTGTTGCTATTACAGTGTGCCTTAAAGTCAATAACCATGACTTCTAGCTGTACGTTCAAAGGCATGTCTCGTGTCTTGGCGGTGTTCGAAAATTTCACATCGCCGCTTCCCCAATTAACGCAGACGCTAAAAATTGCACATTTAATTTGATTAGACAAGAATTCAGTCCCGTTGAAGGGATTTGCGGTCAAATCGAATTTCGGGTTATCGAATTTTCAACCCTTCCTGCTAGCCCTTTATTTCGTTTTGTTATTTTTTTTTCGGGGTAGAAGGCAAAAGGGCTGACTCCTGAAATAGGCTTTTCGGGAAGCGTCTTTTGTTCGATGGCGGAAGGTGCGGAAATTGCCGCAGACGAGGAGAGGAAGAGAGAGGCGAAGTCGGCCGGGCAGAAAATCCACTTTCGTTTAATTCACTTAAAGACAGGAAAGTGCCATTTTATTCTTGAAGTGGCCTTTAGGAAGAATCTTTAGATGCCGCCTTTTGACTGAGGGGGTAGAGTTTTTAAAAAAGGAAATGTCGGAAAATTGTAGAATCTTTTGTTTTGTAGTGCACAGGAAAGTACATTAACATCCAAAAGAAGAAGTTTTCATCTGAATTTCCATATCATATTTTCACACAATTAAAGTGCAAAATTTAGTATGACTGTTTCGAAGATAGATCCAATTCAGTTTAGTTTGAGAAGATTAGCTTCCAATTTTAAAGTCACAAAAAAAGAGTTATTTTGTAGTAGCCTCCTATTGACGAACAATTTTTGGCTCAGGTTATTGATTTTTTTAACAGTTGAGTATTTATGGAATGAATTTCTTTAAACTGAAGACTCTTGTTTATTCAAAAGGAAAACCTGAATTGATTGTGTCAGTTTGTTGTAAAATAAAAATTGTACACACTGCAGAATAAAAGTGGAAATGAAAATCCTGCTACTGAAGTAATGACTAGCCTAAAAACACCGACTGAATGTTCTGATGGAAAAGTAGAATTCCATTATATCATTTAAAAATAAAGTCACATAAATATTTTTTAATTGAATTGAATTAAAAAATATTATTAAATCTAAAGAGAAAATTATGTGGAAACGAAATTGATATTATTAAAAAAGTAAATTTTTTAGCCAGAGTCAATACAGACGCCATTTTTATTAGACAAATATTTTAGAAAATATGAATATTAATTCCGTATAAACTCAAGAGTTTTTCTTTTTGCAGGCAGTTGTGCCTACTTTTGAGCTTGATTAAGTTTTCTGTTTGAAACCTTTTCTTTGGTTTTTCCTCCTTTTCTTCTTTCTTCTGAATGAATTGATTTCTTAGGGACAAGGCGAAATGTCTAATCACTTTTGTAGTTTCATTAATCACCAAAGCGAAGCGCTCTATTCAGTGCATCTGTGAAAACGTTCTGCGAAGCGGACTGGGTTTCGTATGATGATTTGTTTATATTTGATTGCTGCCATTCGATACTAAGTTGTGGTTGTTTCTTATGGCACTTACCATTGGGCAATCCCTCTGTTACGAAGATAGCGATTTTAGCCTATAAGATGCATCTCTTGTTTTTTTAGTAGCGCCAACTTGGCCATGAGTACGACTTTTGCCACTCACGACACTCACTAGCTTGCACAGCCCCTTTTTACAGGAAGGCGCATTCAGCCATCTCACAGACAGAACAGAGGAAGAACATCCATGCCCGAACCAGGACTTTGAACCCAAGACGCCTAGATCACTTCGAAGACGCTCCACCCCTATGCCAGGGCACTGGCTTGATACTAAGTAAAAACAGAAGTTTCTGCACCATATAAATTAGCATTTCATATTTATAGATTTTAAATCTGCATTGCCTTTTCTCTCAGAGAAAAGCTTTTCGCAAAATTTCAAAAGGTATTTATTTCCATTCATCTTCAACCACTTTCCTAAGTCCATTAATCTTGGTAGGGTTTTGCTTCGAAAGTGCTTTTTCCATTATATCAAAAACACAATACTCCATAGATGAAATGTCAGAGAATTTCATGGGAATATGTATATACATAATAACAGTATCACCTTCATTTGTTTAATGGATACAGTGGTATTTTTGAAACATGTAGCTTCCTTTTGAAGACGCTTCACTTAGTGAAAGTCATTGAGATCACGAAATGCTATTTCTTCTGTAAATAAAGAACTTTAAACTTTCTCTTAATAGTTTGTCGGGTTGGTTATAACTTTTTTTTTACTAAATATTTAATTTTTTATTTATAATTGTTGAAGAATTCTATGACAAATATAAATTTATTCCTGAAACTTTTCTTGTATTAATGAAACATTTTTTTCTCTTTATTTTCAAAAATAAATAAACTGCTTTAATCACTTTCACTTAGGTAAACTGATGTTCCTTTAAGGGTCACATTGTGTTTCTAGGGTTTTTTTTTCTTTCTGTTAAACAGTGTTGTCGGCAGGACTTTTAGAAACTGTACAGGTTTGAGTTACGTGATTTGGGAAAAGATGTTGATAATTATTATTATGCATGTTTTTATGTGTGTTGCAGACGTATATAAAAACTTTGCATTTTTGCTTCACTGAATTTCCTCTGGTTCTTAGAGATTTCATTTTTAAAATATTTGAAACATTACTACTTTATCTTAGAAATTAATTTGGGTTTTTCTTTCCATGAAGGAGTAATTACTTTGGAGCTTTCTCTTTCCAATTAATAATATTGCTTATTTCGCACTGAAAGATTTTAATTCCATATATTTCACGAAGCTTCAGAGTTAAGAAATAGGAATATTTATATTCGAAAATTACAAATCATATCTTTCAATCCACATCTTGTTTACTTGAGATATTCTGAAAGAAGAGCAAATTTTAAAATAGAAGGCGATATTTTTATTGTTGTCATAAATTTTTTCCAAGCATTTGCTTTTTAAAAATTCGTCACCGAAATAGCTCTAAAAAGGTGTGAATACCCTTTGTATTATTTGAATTTGTGCAAAACATGCTAAATCGAACACATTTAATCAAATAACCACCTAATGTTTTGAGGCTTGATCCTACATATTGAACTTCTAAAGAAATTTGCTACATTT
The DNA here is from genome assembly GCA_026543055.1 of Argiope trifasciata. NCBI lineage: Eukaryota > Metazoa > Arthropoda > Arachnida > Araneae > Araneidae > Argiope > Argiope trifasciata. The sequence continues at coordinate 24,661 of JAPMOQ010060821.1, forward strand.
CGGTTGTAACGGAGACCAAAATGAGCCAAGAAAACTTTTTACCGATTTGGTGATTTCAAACGGCAAATCTTACAGCGTTCTTATAGCGTACTATTAGTATATTTTCATAACTTGCCAAAATTTTTCCATCACGCTTTTTGTTCGCAATTACAACCAAAATATTCCAGAAATATTTTAGACAATAAAAAATTTTCCAACTATCCTAATTTTATAAATTTGGAATTTCAGTTTATCCTCCTCTATGACTTTTCAGATAATTTTCTTTCAAAAGCAATTCTTCAAAATTCTGAAGTTTATAAGTTTCAAAATGACTTAAGTCTTCCTAGTTCTCACAGAAAAAAAAATTCTGAAAATCGAAGAAAAACTCAAATTTTCTATCACCAGTTATTTTTTTCAAAAATAAACTCGTAATCTATCACCGTCTTATTTGACGATTGAATATGAAGTAAGTAAATCATTGAATAATAAAAATGAATTTTCATAGAGAAATCTACAAAAAAAGGAAGCAAACAAGATTATGTAAATGAGATATTTGTTGTTCTGTAAAAAATTAAGATAAAAAATTAACTGATAATCATCGGAATTTTAAATTTAATATTTTAAGGACAAATTCCCAAATAACTATTTAGGATCATTACAACTTAGTGCCAAAATCATATTGTTCCAAACAACAGATCATAATCTTATAAATAAACACTAAGAAGAAAACTACAATTTAGGAATATTTGATGTACATCTATATAAATAAAAACGAATGTTTGTCTGTTTGTCTCTTATTCAATGCTCATCCCATCCGATTGCGACGACACTTTGAATATTTATTACTTGTACTTATTTGTTTCTGTTGATGATGGAAAAACAAACAAACAAAAATATTTCCTACTCTAAAGTCTTGAATAATAAAGTAAGTAAAATAGAATGACTATTATTTACGCTTTTCCTTTATATATCTTTCAATATCAATGAATCTATTCGTTTCCGAATAAAATAAGTATTGTTCTTATTTTCTTCGGAAATAAATATTATTCTTTTTATCACTCCTAATTAAACAAGGTAGTTATTTTAAATTTCAAACGATATTTCCAAAATTATTTAATCTGCGGCAGCAATGCGCCAGGTACCAGTTAGACTTCTTATAAAATTTTAAACATAGCTGCTATTCTATTACGTCAAACTCTGCTAAAAATTAAAAATTTCTTCAAAAGCAACTAATATCATTCCACAATTTCACTTTTATAAATTTATTTTGTTTAATAAAATCATTTTATAAACGTTAACCTTCAATCATATTTTTTTTTCGATATCAGTAATGTATTTTCATAGTTTTTTTAAGATTTAAAAATATTAATTTAATGCATGGAATTATTAATAAACGTTTTGTAGTAATTATTGCGTTATTCTAAAATTAGTTTTTTTTTTTAAAAAAACTGATAGTCGGTATTGATATTACGATTAAAAATAATATAGTGCTTCCATCACATTTTTTATAACTTGTAGTTAACAAAAAATAAGTTACATTTCCTAAATACAGTAAAAGTTCTTTATTCACGGGGTGTAGGCTCCATAAATATGCCACGAATACATAAACCATGAATACGGAAGGGTAATTTATATGGGATTATAGGGAATATGTTCCTAGGTGACAAAATAAAAAAACAAGTATATAAAAAATCAATTTAATTGAAGTTTTTGAGCATTTTGATTAATTGTCTTAAAGCTTAGGCAAGGGTTTGAAGAATTTTATAATTTTCTCTTGCTTGGCAGTTTTTAAACGCTCCTTCCATTCAGACAGACACGCAGCAGTCGCATTAGCAATTTGCCTCTTAAAAATCAGACTTCGTTCCATAGACGGATCAATGCTCATAAAGAAATCGCAAAGTTCATTTGCCATTCTTAAACCTTCACTAGGATTTTTCAAATTAAATGTCGCGTTTCCATTGCCTGTTGAAGCCTCTTCTTCAATGGGCCGTGAATTTAACATTTCCTCCAAGTCGGTTTCAATCGTCGGCGATATTATTTAATAACATACTTTAGGCAAAGTTGTAATAAGATCTATTTTACTTTTTTATTAGTCCATTTACATATGATATTGGGTTGGATACCTATTGGAATCATTTTATAATTATTTATGTCCTTATTAGATCCGTGAATAAAAAAAATTTTTAGCCGCGAATATAGGTATTGGGTCGCATTTTTTTAAATCCGCGAATAGTGAAAACGCGAATGCAGGAAGCCCGAATAAGGAACTTTTAATGTAAGTGAATTCATTTGTAAATTTGAATATAGGTATTTAAGAAAATTGTACAAATTTTTGAAGTATGCAATATATTGTTAGGCAGTTTACTATCATTTAAACAATTATTTTTTGAAAATATGTATATATATCTTCTAATTGCATATTTTTCTGTTGCTTTTAGTAAGGAGTTCCTTTCACTTTTTTCCCTCTTCTTTTTTCAACATTCCTTTTCGACATTAAAACCTTTCTGTGACTACAAATTTAGCACATAGATGAGAAAATGGAATATTTTCTTAAGATCAAACAGAATGATAAAAATTATTTTGCCCATTTTATTGAAATATTTTAGATAAAATTATTATTTTTGTGGATTATTTTAGAGAAATAGTTCTAAAAAAATGTGAATGAAAAAGATTTTTTTGATACCCTTTTGTATTACATGCTTCACTACCTGGCAACTCAAAGTTGCATTTTAACTCTAAAGTTATTTATAAATTTCTAACAGCTCATTCTTTAAGTATTCTTATGAAAATTTAGCAAGAAATTATTATTATTATTATACACTTGTCGTTAGAAATTTTTATCGCTATGCTTAGTATTCTCTAGACATTGCTTTTGTTAGACATTGTAGCTTTGTCAATCCATGGCTGAATTAAAACTAATGTTTTTTTCATAACCTATCAGTAGATGGCAGCACGAAAATGTTAAAAAAGCTATAGAAGCTAAGCAATACTGCAGTCTGTCAGACACAGAGTGCAGATTGGACTAATACTTTTAGATTAATAGAATTTTACAGCTCCTTCCCATTAGAATTTTTTCCACAGCTTTTCTTAAAATAAAAACAATCTTCTTCGTTAGGCACCAGCCAATGCAGAAACTTAAGGTTCTGCATTTATTACTAGTTGAAAATGTTAGTCCTATAAATTGCTAGGTGATCTAGAATTTGTGTATCACTCCCTGCAATAAACGTATCAAGAAATTGTAATGTATAATTATACATTACAACTATATCACTGAATCTACTACTAATTTGTTGAGGTGAACTTTGAATTCTTGAACTTTCACGTACTTGTATCTCCAGTACATTATCATACAATCCGTCCGAGATCGAATTTCTTAATTTTTGGCTTGCTCTGACTTATAATTTTCGGAGATAAGAAATATAGATCCGCTATATTTCGTAAATATCTACCAAAGCAATACACCATTAGCAAATTTTAGTTGTTGCTATAGGCCTTCTTTTGGAATTAAAGTTAATACACGACTAAATCATTCATTATAATTAAGTCATTGCATTAAAATAAACAAAGACATCAAGGTATGAAAATAACCAATTTAGTGAAAGAAAGATCAACAATAATTTTGAAATAGTCTTTTCTTCATTGAATTTCAGAATTGAACTCTTAGAGATTGTATACCTCATTATTATTCGCTCAAAATATCTTTGAGAAATAATAATTTTGAATATAAATTTACTCATCTCTCATAGATCATTTTTTAGTACTCTTCTAATGCATCAAGTGCAGGTTCTTACCGAAATTCGATTGCACTTTGCAATTGGCAAACTAGCCCATTTTTGACAACACATTATCAATTAACAGATATTAATATTAAAAATTGCTATACCAACAAAAAAGTCTTCATTTTTATAGTGTTGGTCGTTAATTTTAATTCTGTGTTTTGTTTTGAAAATAATTATTTTAAAAAGAGAAAAACAATGAGAAAATGATGGATTAAAAAATTGATAATATTAGTTTAATTTTTGCTTTGGTTTTAAATATTGCGTCTAAATGCAAATAATTCTTTTTTTTAAATGTACTTTTTTAAATCGTCACACTTTTTTTTCCTGTTATAGATTTAAATTTTATTTTGCACAATTTTTTTAAAATTTATTTTACAATTTGATGTGTGAGTTTTTCAGATTAAAATTGTTTAAGACAAAATACCTCTATTTAAAAATACAAAAAAAAACCTATTTGTAATAAAGAAACAGAAAATGTTTGAGATATGAATGTAGGAAGCTACATCAATTTTTTTTTCTACCTATATACATATGATACAGATTTATCATTAGAATTACGAGTTCAGATTTTTTTTAAAACATGAACTACTTTAAACAAAAAAAAAATGTATGTAAGCAGGTTTTATGTTTGCTGTTTATTTTATTGCAATGTATGTTTGTTTACTGTAAATGTATGTTTTATTTAAGCCAACTATGTATCATATGGCTGGCTTAAATAAAAATGCAAAAACAGGACCATTAAAAGTAAAACTTTTTTGAAAAATAATCATAAGCTTTGAATATTATATCCTTCATTCTCAAGCGTTTAGAAATAAGTTTAGTCGGAAGAAGAAAAATCAGAATATAAGTTAGACATTTTTCATGACTTCACATGGAATATCTTATTTAAATCGCTTAAAACATGTTTATAATTCTCTCTAAATTACAAGGCTCATAAGTGAATAAGTAATAGAAATAAATTTGTGTAATCGTTATGACATACACTTTGCTGTTAAGGTCATCTAAGCAAAAATAAAAAATCCCATTTAGAACTATGAATGCCTTCCAAAATTCTAGCCCATGCGAGGGTCTAATTGGTCGATAAACTTCACGAATATCATTTCCACAATAACCCAGAGAACAAGAGCACGCCCTATCTTCTGCACAGACAATTCTCTCTAGCAGACAATCCCTAAACAGAGTTAATTGCAGCGGCGCAGGACGATTATTTATATTAATTGGTATTTCTGGACGCGCAGGAATCTTATTTCCGGAGTGCATTTTTCCCATTCTGGAGGGGATCCGCTAATGACTTCCCAACTCCTGTGCCTCAGAATCTGAGGAAATAAGGTTTGTGCCGGAAATGACTTTCGATTCGAAGCGATTATTACCAGCGCGTAACGGGAGGAAGTCATGAAGGGAATGTCGTTGACAGAGAATAGAGTAGTCGACTCTCGACTTCCAATCTTAGGTATGCTAAGATGAGAAATAAATTTTTGCAAAGCGTTTATTTTTAATAACATCTATAGTTGTACGAGTGGTTAAAATTGGCAAAAATCTTTTTCCCCTCTCCTTCTTTCAAATAAACGATGTACATATATTTGAATAAAACTAAAGATGTATAAAAAAATTTAGTTTTTGAAAATTATTAAAGAGAAGTCTTATATTTTGTTTTAATAAACTCTTCAAAATATGTTAGATAATATAAAGACCTGCATACGGGCATAGGGTTAGCGCGTCTACCCCGTGATCCTCGAGTCCAGGTTCGGACAGGGTTGTTCTTCGTCTGTTTTCTATCTGTGAGGTATGTGATTGTGTTCCCCTGCAAAAAGGGGTGTGCAAGCGAATGTGACGCATGAAGTAGCTAAGTCGTGCTTTTGGTCCTAGTTAGCGCTACTGAAAAAGCAAGAGATGCTGAATCGGTTTAAATCGCTGGCAGGTGACTATTAACGAGCTTGTAAAGTGCTATAAGTCACAACAGATAATATAAATAGAGATAAAATTAATGGCCTTTAATTTATTTTAAATATATTAAAAGAATTTCAAGAAGCCCTTGGCTTACTTAAAAAAATAATAAATATAAGAATCATTCTGAATATCTATATTCTGTAAGCTATAATAAAAAAATAATAATATTTAGAAAATGCACAATTTCTTAAACTTCTGTGCTACTTCAAAATTATTTACAATAATGAAGATTAAAATCTACAGCATTTCTTAAAAAATTAGTACAAAATGTTTACTTTAATATTTTCGCAAAAAACTATTTGAGAATTATAATAAAAGAAATTCTTTAAGAGTTTTATACAAAAATTTCAAAGAATATTGCTGCTAATAATAAAAGTGTTTGGTCACAATAATAATTCAGAAAACAAGCAAAACTTTCAAACTTAGGAAAAAATTGGTGATGTCTCGAGAAATTATTGATATAATTATTATTAAACTAGCTGGTACTTTTGCTGCCGCAGAAGAAATAATTTTGGAAATACCGTTTGAAATTTGAAATACTTTTTTGTTTAATTAGTAATGATGGAAAGAATAATATTTATTTTCTTGTCGGAAATGAATACATTAACTGAAATGAAACAATATATGAGGAAGAAGTATAAATAATATTTATTTTATTTTCTTTAAATTTCTTATTCATGTGCTTTAGAGTAGGAAATATTTTTTGTTTACCGTCTACAGCTAGAGCAAATAAATTTCTTGGTTGTCGGGCTAGCAAATATACAATATACTAATTTCCCTGCGAAAATAATGGATTTTCCCAATCAATCAGCCCACTTGAAGTGATTGACTTTGAGCCTTACTGAGAATGCAAGTTGAATGGGGAACTGCAGTAATTTTAAATCAAAAAGCATATCGATGGGAATAATGGGAGTGCGTGGAATAGGCACATCTTCTCCATTCGGCTTTCTGTGAAGAATAGTTGCCTCGATAACATTCGGGATTAGTTTCTTTATTGGCCAGTCTTGTTCTGTTACGTAATCTGGTTGGATTAATGTTCCACAAAAGAATAATGAAGGAATGTAATTATAATGTAAAATTTTTATTCAAATAAATGTAGTAAAAAAGCCCGATCGATCATATGAACATACATATGCCATGGCATCCTTGCATATTCATGCATATGCCCAGGGCTGCCATTGAACACTGCTGGATATAGGGCCATTTCGCCAATGTCTGAAAAATTTCCATGGTTTGCTATTGCATCACGTAAATGAAAGCATTCTTCTGAACGGAACGATTTTTTATCTAAGCAGATAATGAATAAAAAACTTTCGGACTCAATTTTGACATGCATATCTACAACGTATTAATGGAATAGTTGACATCATTGCAGAATATGATTTGTTCCATTCTGAGGTATCATTATGCGGTACGATTAATAATTCATCACTGATAATTTTTATTGAGTTGTTCACATATAAGAATAAAGAAAACGAAAGTTATGAAAAACACAAATTACATTTACAAATAATGAAAAGTTAAAAAGAAAGTAATATTTCCATTTGAAAAAATGAAATAAAGATATTCTGTTACCTGTAATTGGATTATTTTGCATAATATTAAAATGATATCCATCTTTTCCTTTCCTATAAAATTTTGGGGTGCTGTAGCGCATCATATCATCAATATTACTCAGAGACATGTAGAATTATATAATTCTGCCGCCGAAGAATTATATCAGGTGCATCACGTTCTTCTCCAACTATGACAATCGCTACGCTCCTATTGCATTTAAAGTGTCATGGATGCTGCCCGAATGATATTTCGACGGCTCGTATTTGAATTATTTAAGTTGCCGATTGATGATTTGAATAAATTTATCATTGAACTGCATTGGCAGAAAAGTGTTTTTGAATAGAATATAATGGAGCATTTGGTGACTGGAACTTCATTGCAGCGTTGAATAACTTAAGCATCATCGCCAAACACAAAACATATTCATAAAAATTTATGTACAGCATCCAAAACGGGTAGAAATGAACAAACACGGTGATATATTTGTCCATGGATTTCGAAAGTTAGCATGTATTGATCTTAAAAAACTATGTCAGCGGCGAAAGATGTCGTTGGAAGAGCTGAGTTAGATTTGCGAATGCTCTGCAAAAAGTTGACAGCAATGACAGCAACGGATCAGATGGTGGATTTAATATCTGCAATTTGGCTTTGCAATTTATGCAGCATATTTCAGTGGGTGCAATCATCATATTGAAATGCAAAAGGATTTAAATCAACCTGTAGTATTCGTAGCGATTAAATATGTCGTAAGCGTTCTCTTTCAATTCGTGTCGCATTTCGGTCTTCTGATTCTGGTGCGCGTGAGGAGGTAACAAAAAACGTTCTCTTTCGGTTCTTGACTCCCACTGATCTTGAAATCCTAAAGCAGGTGAATTTGCAATTCGTAAACCACCTGCTTCATTACTCGCTTGGTTTTTCTCGTTCGTTTGAGAAGCTCGAACTCGCTTATTTCGACGTACTGCGCCGATAGATCTATTAAATGATGGACGTTTTAAAGGCACATTTTTTGACGAAACAATTAACACGATATATGCTTGTTTAACCAAAATATCGTTTGTCGATTCACTGAATAAACAGAGAAATTATTGCTTACATCAGAAAATTTCCATTATATACAACTTATTGGGCATTGATAATAATTAATAATCATAATTCTACTTTGAATGTGTGAGATAAACTCTGAATGTGTGAGATAAACTCTGAATGTAATAATTGTACTATGCTTGAAATCTTCCTGCTAGAGCAATCAATAATTTGGCTATGTTTTATTGAAATAGAATGAACGGTACTCCAGTATATAAAATACGAACAAACGAATATTCATTTTTATATATTAGATTTGTATACTTTTAGAATTGTAAAGCTTGATGTTCTTTCAGTATATCAGTAAAAGAAATTATTTATTGTGACTCTTAATTCATTTAATATTCTTTCAGAAGTCTCAAGTTTAATATTAGAAAATGTTATTAAAATATTTTCTTTTAAAATTGATTAAACATATTAAATATATTTATACCATGAAAAGATAATTTTATGAAAATTGAGATAGCGCAAAATTACTTGTACTATAATATTTTCGGAAGTTACCACAAAAAATACTAATATTTCATTAAATTTTTATTAAAATTTTTAACCTCCAGGATTGGTCTCCCCAAAACTTTCTCGCATAATCTGTAATAAAGTCGTTACCTCTGAGAATGACTTACATGGAATTTGCATATAATAGTTACAAAATATGAGCTTTTCACTTTGATTTAGCAATTCTACTGAATCCATTGTGTCTTTTTGGTGAGTTTAATCCTTGTTAAATAAATACGGTTGAGATCCGATTAAAAAAAAGTTTTTAATAACTGTACTTTGCTTATAACCATCTTGTAGATCTAAAGAACAAATTGACCAAGTTTCATCGCAATGTGCCGAACGGTACGGCAAAGCATAAGGTATTTTTATATAAATTATTATTTATATTATTATTATTGATAGTAATTGATATTTATTATAAAATGACAGCAAAATTTTATACTAATAACAAAATTTTCGAATAATACTTCAAATAGAGAGCTGTATATTCTAATGTTAATATAATTATAAGAATTTAAATGCATATTTATTAAAATCAGCAGTGAAATACTATTCAAATCTCACAAAAAGGCAGAATTGAAGCTATAAAAATGTTAAAAATCGAAGAATATTTCTTCGCTCGTGACATGCTAATGAAATAATCAGCGCGTTTTTAGAGGGTTTTTTATAAATAATAAAACGAAAAGGTAGGATTTAAACCATGAAATAAGTAAAGTTTGGAATAGTGTGAGAACGCACGCTCACGCGTGTGTGTGTGTAGAATTTTTATCCTTCTTTCCAATAAATTCTTTAGCCATAACATAGAAAAATTTCTCACAACTTGGATAAGAAAATGGAAATTAATTTAAAGGTAAAACGGCATTTTATTCTCATAAAACATGGATAAATTTAACCATTTTCTTCAATAGTTCATCATTTTGGTTCCAAATATTGATCATTCAGCTCTTCAAAAGTGGTTAAAAAATAATGAGATTCAAAGATGTGAGCTTTATAAGGCACTGCGCAAAAAATAAATATCAGTCGAAGTTATTTTGATTTAATTATATAGACAATTTGTATCCAACTATATATGCTATGTAATTATAAGCCTGCATACTTTCTGTAAATTGCGACGTGTATGATGAAACAGTCGCTCTAAACATTCTATGGGCCGTAACATTGAATATAGTGATCTGATATTTTCATTATAATAAACATTCAATAGCAAATATTTACAAAAGTTTAATTATGTTTTTGATGAGAAATTATATGATTTTTTAACAATTTCCTCCAATAACTTTATAGTATATAATTTCATGGTTTTTACTTAGTTCTAAAATTCCAAGTTTGTCTCTCAAGTTAATGTTGTAAAGTCCTTTTTAATTTCATCCTAATCACTTAAAAAACCTTTTATATATATTTCATTGTTTTAGCTATAAAATTTATAATTACCCTTGGTTATAAACTTTTAATTAACACACTATTAAATAAATTTTTATGTGCACTTACCACTTCTATAAAATTAAAATCAAATTTTATGTGAAACTAGAAATAGGCGAATCTATCTGTGATGTTTAGAATTGTAATGTCCAATCTCTGTTAAATATTTTTTTCTGCCATTTATTTTTATTGATTAGTACATCTACACATTTATTACTTCTCCAAAATTTCGAATAATCAATAAAAGACCTCCTGCCTCTTCTTGTAGGCCGAAATTTAAAACCAAAGTAATGCGACCTAAGCAATAATTCACAAGTTAAAAGCATTAGGGGATGTGTAAAATGGAACTAATGGTCCGTGTGTAGAGAAGATTTAATGGCCATCTGCTTTTCTCTTTTATACCACCCCTAAATGTGCTTTCACGAAGATTTAAAGAGGAGATTTCAAATTAGGTAATTCTCTCCAGTCAGAAAAGCTTTATCGATTGGTACAAAAATTTACAGAATTGCTGTACAAAAAATTCGTACTAAAAGTTGTTTGCTTTAAAAAAATACGACTAGAATTAATAAACTGTACATTTCTTATTATTACCATATTGGTACGTAACACAGTAGATTCAAAACTCTTTTAATATAATTTTAAATGCTCATAGAAACACTGCACCAGTTTTTTTATGATTATACCTAATCTATTGTTTGAGTTCAGGTAGACGCCATTAGCTACCAGCTGATTCGTAATGGTTGATTAAACTTTCAAATGAATATTTTGAGTAGCCATGTCTTAGTGAATCCCTCAACAAAATAGTTTTAAACTTCAAATTCCGATGCACATTTAACTGGTGTTACTTCAGAACCTCACCTGAAGTTTCACATCGCTATATAGTGAAATTATTTTTTTTAATTTTCTATCAACCTCTTTATACATCCAAGTACATCATGGCTTAAATCTGTAGTATTTAAAAATGAATGCGCAATAAAAACTAATTATCCTTATTTCATTCTGTAAGTTAAATCATTGTACATAAAAAAAATTTTTAAAAATTTCACATAAATTATCCCTTTTATTGAAACTTATTAAATATAAAAAAATTCTTCATAGCTACCTGAAAGGCCAAGAAGGATTCCTTATCATCTAAATTACTGTTTTTTTAATTCCCCCAAATTCCTAAACAAAAACATTAAAATATTAAATTCATTGATATTCATCCACAGATAATGAATTCCTTGCTATTGCAATTAAGTATTTATCACTCCATAAATAATATCAAGGTTGTAAATATTATAAAATTAATCTATAAATATAGCTTTGTTATAAAGTTTATAGTGTTTAAAATTTTGTCTAAGCTTTAAGGTTTTAAGCAAATCCAAGGAACTAAATTTTATATCTACATTTTAAATATATTAAAAAAAAAATTACCGGCGTCCTGGCATAGGGGGAGCGTGTCTTCCTCGTGATCTAGACGTCCCGGGTTCGAGTTCTGGTTCGGGCATGGTTGTTATTCTGAGTTCTATCTGTGAGTAGTGTGAATGCGCCTCCTATAAAAAAGGTCTGTGCAAGCGAATGTGAAGCATGAAGTAGCTAAGTCGTACTCTTGCTCCTAATTGGCGCTACTGATAAAACAAGGGACGTTAATTTAGGCTTAAATCGCTGACAACTCTCGGTTGGCGGACTTGTAAAGTGCCATGGGTAATAACAATTTCAAAAAAATTAACTATCGTTTTCGATTACTTTTCTTTCAATTAAAGACAGCGAATATTGTTTTTTAGTAGAAAGTATAAGTTTATCGTTTGATTTTTCAATTATATTGTGAAGAAAAATTCTTCTACTTTTGTTAATTAATGTTGTAATTAAGATTTTGTTCATAACAGTTTTTAACATTTGAGTAATAACTATTAGTTAAAGTTAAAGGAAGTTTATTTTTCAATATAATTTGATAATTGTATATTAACTATGTACCACCGGCGAATTTAGGTTTCGCTGCATGAAATTTGCACACATGTTCAAAAGACAAACATGACATCTTAGATGATTAATCAGTATTCTGTCTTTAATAGAAAAACAATAATGGTTATTTTTTTAAACAACATATTCTCATTGTTACACATTTTTTTTGCCATCAAACCAAAGGATATCCAAAAGTGCCAAACAAAAAAAATAACAAAAGCTCCTGAATAATTAAAGCTTTTAAATAACTAATTTTATGTTTATTAAACAAAATATGTTGAAGATTATACCAAAAAATTACTCTTCTTAGAATGAATATTGCAAAATGTATTTCAACATTTCAGCAGCAGATAATTTAACTTTTTTTCATGATAATTAACATTCAGTTAGTGCATCAATTGATCACTATAATGGTTAATTCTATGAAAAGTATTTTGGACAGTAAAGTATAATTAATATATTAATTTTTTCGTCAGTACTTAATTACATTTAACGAAGTCTACTACACTTGAAATAAACACCAAACAAATTTCAAATGAATTCCTAATAGTTAATGAGACCACGCATTCAGCAATAACAGCAGAGGTCTTTCGCTTTTGTGTATGTTGTAATAAAGAAAATGCAGTTTCAGAAAATAATTTAGTTTTATTTAAAAAAAGAAATGGAACCCGGTATCCGAGTTTGTGGCACAACATGGTATTTTTTCAATGATAAATATATTCAAAGAAATAAAAGACATGCAACTTCTGGAATTTTTTTAACTGATCATTTTTACATGTTTCCATTAAATCTTTCTCCTTTCTTATGTAGCTTTTTATTTAGTAATGTCAAATGAATTTTGACGTACTACAATATGCCATACTACGTGAACATTTAAATTATATTTGCACAATAAGCGGAGATCTTTCTTATGAGTTAACTATGCATACAAATTGGCAAAATTAATGAG
>JAPMOQ010060822.1:0-15850 GCA_026543055.1 Argiope trifasciata
ATATATATATAAATTATATTTAGCTAGTGCCGATCTTTTCTGTTTACTGCTCTGCTTAAAATTTTTATGCGCCTTAAGAATATATAAATAGAAAGAGAAAATTATGACAGCATTCTACGTTTCACAAGAAAAAAAAATTCCGGAATGTTTTTTTTTTTTCAAAATAATTTATTGGAATAAGCGTAAATTCCCCTAAGCTCCATCAGTATGTTTTTTTTTTCATTCACTTTTTCAACGGTTAAATAGCAGACAATTGAAGCCTCTCCTTTAAAAATATTCATTAACCAAGTGGTGAATAAAACTAATCCCCATCTACTTATTTAATAGCCCGATATTCTCTAAACAGGGAGCTGCACGACTTAAGGCTACGATTTTCTACTCATTGAATAAAGAAGAAATGATTTATTTTTTTAAACTTTCATTTTCTCTATTCGCTGCCTAGGGTAAAAGATATAGCTTAAATTTAAACATTCGATTTTTTTTTATTAATTGATAGCGAATTAAGGATCCAAAGTAATTTAGCAAATATGAAATTTACATTAACAATTTAGCCTTTCAAGTAGTATTTCAATATTTTAATGCCTTTAAATTAAACATAACATATTCATAAAATATTAAAAGCTGGAAATATTTTAAAGGATTAGTAAATATTGAATAAAATGACGAGTAAATTAAAGGTAAAATAAAACGAACATTGAATCAGTTATAAATTGTTGTTACTATATGTCTATGTCCTATAACCTCACAAGGTATCTATATATCTATACTTATAATAAAGCTCAATGTGCGTGTATGTGTGTAGTCATAAAATTGGCACTCTACAGGCCAGACCATTTGACCTGGCCAAACTTGGCAGAAGTTGGCCAGGACGCTGATTTGGAATATGCACGTCGAAGTGATTTTTTAGAATTTTAATTTAAAAAAATTAAGCGAAAATTCGACTTTTTCACGCTTTAACTTCCTAAAATATTAGAACACACATTTTTTTTTTACTTCAAATTGAAGATCAAGAAATTATCTTTTGAATTATACTAATGTTTCAACTAACAAATTAAATTTCTATTTCTAATAAATTTTAAAAAAATAATTTATTCCTTTTTTTCGCAAAATGTTTCTTATAAAATTAAAATAAAATTTAAGCTGCACGTGTACGTTAATCATAAAAGGGAAAAGTATTAGCTTTTTAAACGTATTGGCGCCCCATAGATAAAAGCCAAATTTAAAAAGATAAATCAACTGTTATTGAAAATTAAAATATTTAAGAATGTAATTTTCAGTACGTGTCTGTATCAAATGAAATAAATATAATAATAATTTTTAAAAATGAAATCTGCTATTTCAAATTTCAAGTTATCATGCAAACACATTCTTTTTTTCGTTGAACTGCTTAGAGCTAGAAAGCGATATTTAAAACTCAGAATCGAAAAGAAGACATTTGGCGTTGAACATTGACGGTTATAATTCAGAATCCAAATGGACATGTTGGGAGTTGAGTATTGATATTGAGAGTCTGCAACATACTGCATACGCTTACGTTTGCTTCGTTCTCGTAGCAAAGCTATTTTGTGTTCATATTTAATTTGATCCACTTCTGATTTTCATCATTCGTTTTTGTTGATTGAAGGATTTGTCTCTGAAGGTTTTTGATTGAAGGATTTGTCTCTGAAGGTTTTTGATTGAAGGTTTTGTTACGATCTCTGTTCGTTCCAACTCTCCCTTAGGAGAAAGATTAGGACGCCCTATTTATGCTTTATTCATACGCGATTTCGAACTTCGAACCCCCTTAACCAAACCCACATCATATTCTTTTTTCGTTCTCGTTTCTGTTTTTCGGTTCCTAATAAAATAAGCGAAATAAATGTGGTGTTGTTCTATAGAAGACATCGAGTAGAGTGCATCAATGCTAATCGTAAAGCAAGTGTTTGCAAAAGCGAGATCGAAAAGTTCGCTCGAAAATTCAAATTTTTACAACTTTCAGATTTTTTATCTTTAGAATTACTCAGAGTAGCAACGTGAAACTCCATCGACAAGTACTAAACAACGATACAAGCACATAATATATAACTCGAATTTGTAAATTTCGGGACCTGATTTCTAGTCTATCGAGACCCGAGTTTCGGTAAAAATTTCATTCGACTCTATTCATCGAGACGAGATGACGATCGCATTCATTTCAAAGTTACATAGAAACCGAGCTATAACAACTTCCTGTCTGACCGGAAGTTTACATCATCGACATTATAAGACCTACTGGAACTATATGGTATTGATCCGACATTGATTCGATCAGTATCAAATAAAACCTGCACTGTGCATGCATAATAGATCTAAAATTTGGGAGGAGTACAAAGATCCCCCCCCCAGATTACTACTAATTGAAAACCCCATGTCTCTAACATATGTAGTTTGCGAAATATAACGAAATCCATATGCTCATGCGGAGTAGATGACTCCATAGGAGACCTTCTATAGCTCCGTAGGATTACCATGGTAAAAACCCTTTATCTCCAATATATATGATATACGAGATGTAACGAAAAATATCTGCGCATGTTCAGCAGATTGATCCATGGGGAATCTTCTATAGCACCAAAGGATTACTGTGGTGAAAACCCCATGCCTCTAATAGCAGGCCAGGGATTTTCTGTCAAAGAAGTATACATAATAATAATGCAATATTGGTAAAAGCAGTTGAAGTAGATGAAGATGAAATTTGTTATTTATACCTTATTATTTCCTACCCGATTTCGAGCTTCAGTTATTTGTTGCCTTCAATTATTCAAAACCTCCCAACAAAACAGGATCATATTCTCACATGATAGTAAAATATGACAATTTTAAAAAAAGTTTTTAGGATCTTTTATAAAATCTGCATTATTAATTCAATAATTCAGCTTTATTTAAGGCAAACGGCATAATATATCCTCTTAATTCAGGGACCAATTGCTAAATTGCAAGTTTTTAATAAGGTAAAATAAGGTGTTAAAATAATCTAAATGAGATCAATAATTATATTTTATGTAACTTCAAGCAACAAATGCTCTGATAAATTTCGAAGTGTTTTATTTTATCTAGGTCTTCTGCCGTCTGAATCGTATTCAACAAAATATTCTTGAAACACTAATATTTGAAGTAAAAAAAGAGTTACACTCCAGTCAACAAAATCAGTCACTAAAACTGGCCGATTTAGGAAATCTGAATTTCACTATACCATAAAAATAGTTCCATACCATAAAAATAAAAGGTTTTTGAGCCACTTTATCGACTGTCTCAAAGATGTTGCCCCAATAAGCCACCAGGGTTTCTCAAGACTGACTGACCTTCATTATAAAGATGTTGATTATTTTAATCTATTCGATCCAAAAATTCATAAATCAATCAGATTTGATAGCAGAAGATAGAAGTGTTCATTTATTTATTTAAAGGAAGAAGTGTAAGAAATACTTCTTTGAATATGATTCCTTGGGATCAAAGGACGGTTATAAATTTAGATTTAATAATTTTTCGAATTATATATAGAGACCTAAACAAAATAAAATAACGTTATGCACTTTATTTAAACCCTTCTGAAAATAAAAATAAAAACTGAATTTTATGGCGATTCTGAGGAATTTTGGTCGAATAATTCTTGATGGGTTACAGAAATTAAGAGAATTATTCTCAAACACTTAAAATTTAAAGGCTGAACGATTCTGGTTTCCGTATTCATGTTAAAAAAAATATTGGTTTTAGTAAAAAGGAAATGCTTTTTTATTAATCGAAGTTTAATCATTTCCATTTTGATTTGAAGTTTGACCGGAGAATTAAGAAACACATAGTACATTATTGCTAAAGTCCTTTATGATAAATAGTATGCGTGAATTATATGACTATCAAAATTTGAAGCTTAAAGATATTTTGATTAAGAAGCTATTATAAGACGAGTTACATAAAATATTTAATTTTAAATTTTAAAAAGCATTAAGACTTGTCGCCAAAGGTGGCTAGTTTTATATAATTGTAAAAATTAAATATTCGCCTCCGTAGTGTAAATCATGGAACCAATTTTATTAATTCTAACTTCCAATGGAAGATCTCTAGATTTATGCTTAATGGTCGATTGTTCTTAACCATCATTCTCGTAAGCTCTATTTATAATTTTTCCCAGACTAAACGATTGAGATAACGAATAAATTATCTTCAAAATATTTATTCCAAAATACTTATAAAACTCATCCCCAAATATTTAACATCCCAGTATTCTTAAAGTAATAAAATATAAATTGCTCATCTGCAGTATTCAAAAGATGGGTTTAAAATAAAATTGCAACATGATTTTTTTTATTGTAATTGAAATTCTTCCTGTACATTTTGTATAGTGAAAGAAGTTCAAAAAATTCAGCGATACTTTATCAATGTAAAAAAAAAATATACAGGTTGCAAAATATTGTCAAAGAGTTCACAGAGACACAACTTAAAGAAATAATCAATATACTAGCAGACATGAAATCCTTACTGAATGAATAACAAAACACAACAACATTCAGATAATTGTTAGTTGGCTGAATTAACTGGTTCAAGAATATTCTTTGGCCACACCGCGCCAAGCTTATGGTATAAACTTTTGTCATATTAAAAGGAACCAAAACAGCATATGAATAAAGAAATTAATATAAAAAAAACAAAAAGTATCATGGTATAAAAATGTTTGTATAAAATTTTGAAAGTTCTAGAAGAAAAATTTTGTAAAAGTTTTCAAACAGAAGTCGATCAAAAATGTCAATTGAACAAAAGGTGAAAAAGCAAGCAATTAAAAAAGTGTTTAGTACAATCAAAAAATTTGATAGCTTTTATTACATAAAGATATTTCTCATCCCCCAAATTGTGTAATTTTAGTGACTATGATGCAAAACAACTTAAATGTTGATTAAACTATTGATAATGTTAAAACCAATGATACATTGAACACAATAGTGCCTTTTCAACACAAATTAGAAGCTTATGAATAAAGCGCTATGTCCTACAAGAAAGAAAATCAATTTTAAATCAACCTCCAGTGTTGGGAGTATAGACCACACGTCAATGTTAGACTTCACGGCATGTAATATATAAGAATTTGTAGGATGATTAAATAGGGTATTGTAGGAATTTTTACATGTGTGTTTGCAAGTCCTTTGTACACAGAAAGTGATGCAAATTTTTCAACAATATTTGCTTATTCATTGCCAAAGATGCCGTCATGACTCTGAATCCTACAGGAACTCTACAGCGCTCAGCGAAAAACAAATGGGAATTTTTTATTTTCTGCAACCGGCATTCTAAGAAGAGATTTCACTAACTTTAATTCTCACTCGTTTATATTGGTATTCTAATAGAACGTGTAGTTTTCTAGATGAATCTCGGATCTCGGTTCCTTTTTTGGAGATTTCTGGAATTTTTATTTCTAAAGTAGCTAAATCATCAAATAGTCTTCCATATCTGTAACTAAGCTCATTTGGTTAGTATTCCATTCGGCATTCCTTAAAATATTTATAATTTTTTTCCTGACTATTAATCTTTCTGAGAGAATAAACAATAATACAGATTAATCACACCTATATGTATTTTTATCTGATCTTATTAGCTGAAAGAATAAAATTAAAGACACAGAATCAGTATAACTTTGCTCGTTCATAGCAGTAAATTATACTAAATTTGATGTACCGAGTATTAAAACTTCTTAATAAATCTGAAAATGTAAGACTTAAGATTACTTTTTTGTTTTTTATAATGCATTTTTAAAGTTATAAACATTAATTGCTTGAAAGTTAAAAAAAAAAACCTTTATGAAATAACAGAGTTATATGAAAAATTGTCGTGCATAAAAGCTAGTAGGAAGATGGTAGTTATAAATTATTTTGATACTGAAATTTTATAACTATGTCTGAATTATTAACGATAGTTAAGGAATTTAAAATTATTAGTGATATTAAAAATAAGTGACAGCTTAGTACGGAAATTAACATGCGAGTTCAGTAAAAAAAATTTTCGTCAATGATTTTTTTAAAATTTTATTTCAAACTAAACGAAAAGTTATAAATCTTAAAATGAAATATTAACCATTCAAAGTTTTAAAAATCAAGTACAGTTTATTTAATGGCATAATGTTTTTAAAACCTTGGACATTTATTGACCCGCGCTACCGAATCAAAAAAAAATTGAGCGATAAATATTTTGTCTTGCTGTCTTAATTTTTTTGGTTTAAAAGAAAAGACTAGTCTTTATCAGCAAATGAGAGATCAAAATTGATTTAGAGGGTTTTAAATATCTATAAATTAAATATTTGAAGTTTTTAAATGTAATCTTTTATTACATCTCAATTAGTTAGCTTTCAACGATTCTTTTCCTATCGATTTATATTTTTTTATAATGGTCATTTTTACAATGAAATTATTAATTAACGAATGTGCATATAAGAGTAATCCCTATTTATTAAAGTGCATAACGTCTTTCTAATCGCAGAAATGTAGAGATCTAAAATATTATTTTTCAAAAATTTGAAAGAAAATTTTATTTCTAGTATCTATAAAATTTTAAAATAAAAGACTAAGTTTTTGTTCATTATCAGTAAATGAGCGACAGAAATTGATTTACAGTGGTTTAAAATTTCATCATAAATTAATTTTTTAAAGGTTTTAAGTGAATTACATTATTATGTCTCTCTTAATTATAAAGAATTAGTTTCTAAAGCTTTTAATTTAAAATGAATATATTTCAATTAGGGATAACTTATTAAAAGTATTCTTGATTGATTTTTTCTTCAGTTATAAACTGTCCCAATATTTAAACAGTTGTATTACGTCTATATTATTGTATAAAGTTTGTATTTACGAAAGATATATAAAAAAAGCAAATAAACTATTTTTTGTCAGATTTTAAATGTAACCACATTACTGACTCTCCTTTCTACCCGAAGGCACTGGGAAATAAATAATGACCGGATCGCCACTTCAGCAACACTGGCGGAAACTGTAGTGGAGTCCTAAGGGTCATTTCCGGCCACGGTACAACCCTCCCCGTAGGAAGTACGTCCCTTCATTGATGAGAGGAGGCAGATCCCCCACCTTTCATATGTACCCACCTGGTTGGGGACATCCAAACACCATGAAGGAAGCATTTCATCCTCAATTACTCTCGGAGGTTAAATATAAAGAGTAAGAATTGTAAGTTAAATAGTTATAGTCCTTACTATCAATGTATTTTCTTAATCACTTTAATTATTTATATAATACTAAAATAATTCGAACAAAAAGTGAATGATATGGGAAATTGCAAACGTGGTGGAATATAAATGCTTTAAAATATAACTCTGTCTAGCTTTCACGGCCAAGTAATCAAATCGACAAGGCAAAACATTTTCTTTTCTAGGCAAAAATAAATAATCAAACTATGAGTTTTATCCTAGAATTGAATATATTCTATATTCTTTTATTCTCTTTTCATGATTATGTTGAAGATTTCTCTAAATTGAGAAATCAAACATCAAATTTACAAAATTTAGCCTCTATGTTTGAATATTTACCACAGCCTGAAGAGATTTTTCAGTCCCAGATTTGTCCTGATTTTAAATAAAATACTGATTACCATAAAAAACTCATAAGGTTTTTGTTTTCATTGAAAGGAATTGACTCAATGCATAACAGTACTGCTTGTAAATTTTAATAATGTTCCTGATCGGAAAATTGCTCAAATCTGTCCCAGTTTTGAACAAATAACCAATTTGCTCAAATTTTAACTTTATTATTTAAATTCTTAAATTTATTTAGAATCAGTTTACAACCGTAATAATGCGTAATGAAGTCAAAACCTTTTGTTTCTAATTGTACTAAAAGATTTTAATATTTTTGAAACTTAAATGTGGTTAGTTTTTGTTTTACTTGATATAAAATACATAATATTTTGTGAATTTTGAGAAAAATTATTTCAAAATTATCTTATGATCATTATAATTACACTGTGTGCCAAAGTCTAAAGACATGAAAATAATATTTTTATACAGAAGCACCATTTGATATAGATTTAAAATGTTAAAAAATATTCTACTTTCGAAACTCCCTCGGCGAATTTGAAATAATGTAATAAATGTGATCAAAATCAAAATTAATTATTTATTTAACACTCACTCTATCAAGTTCTTTACTTTTGCCTAAATGTACATATTAAATTTTTTTTCGCATTTTATTTAAATAATAAGATGGATTTTTAAGAACATTTTTCAAATTAACAGAAAGGCCATATTTAAAAGATTTAACAAAATATTTACATTTTGTTAAAATAATAACCTTTTAAGAATTTTGTTTCTCAGTTTTTTATTATGTATGAAATATTATGAGGCAAATATAACCATTGTTTAGATTAAGTTTATTTATTTATTAAGTTTATTTATATTATTATATAAATATTCCATCGCGGCTGCTTAATGGCCTAGAGGTAGCTCGTCTTCCCTGTGATGCCTGGTTTGGGCATGGCTGTTC
Organism: Argiope trifasciata; assembly: GCA_026543055.1. Classification (NCBI taxonomy): domain Eukaryota; kingdom Metazoa; phylum Arthropoda; class Arachnida; order Araneae; family Araneidae; genus Argiope; species Argiope trifasciata. The sequence goes on from JAPMOQ010060822.1 coordinate 8,493, forward strand.
TGTATCCTGTGCTTTATCTGTAAGGTGTACGAGTCCCACTGTGAAAAGGGGTTGCATGAGAGAGTGGTGTGTGTTATCTTTAAATTACCTAGAAATCAGTCTTTTGTTCTAGGACTTTTGCCTTCAAAAAATATTGCTCAAAAACTGTGCGTAAATTATCACACGGCAACAACAACGTTTCAAAATGGTGATTATTTTTAGACGCTTCTCATCATTTTTTAAGAGGGTTAGATAACAAGATAGAATTTTTATTCACTTACGGAGGTGAAACTAAATTTTAATATTTTTTTAATAATTTAATAATTTTATGTTAAGGTAATTTTTCAAAGTTAATTGTTATAACAAGCTTTTTCTCTGCTATCGCCCACTTTTCAATATTACAGTTTTTTTTTATATTTAATTTTGTTGTAAAATGAAGAAAACTGAATATCAATGTTCAATTTTTATTTATTCTATTTCATTAATTCAATTAATATTTTGATTATTACATAAAATTGTGTTAAAAATATTCCGCACCAAACTTCATTTCCCTTTTTAGGATCAACATCTTAGCTAAATATAAATAAATTAAATTTTATAAAACTCGGCCCTTAGAAAGGTGCTATTTTGAGATTTATTGAAATCAAAAAGAAATTTTTGATGACATTTTGATTTCGGATTTACTCCAACGATGGCATATCACATTTATTTTCACAATTTGAGTCTTAAAGTCTTAGCACAAATTTTAATAAATGCTCAAAACAGGGATGAAAGAATATCTCAATTTAACACTATTGGCAACTAGCTGGTTCTAAGACAATATACACTTAATTTCAGTTAAACTGTTTGGATAAAACTTCATATTCATCATTCCTTCTAATTGTTGGGTAATTGAGTTGTTTATTGTTATTTCGAAAAATTATATTAAAAATAAATAATAAAATATCAAAAATTAGAAAAAAAACTAATCACGATTATCAAATAGAAGAATTTGTTGCAAAAAGGGGGTAGCTCTAATTATTTAAATTTGCAGAAAACCGTAAAAAACGGCTGAAAATTCTAAATACAAATGAGACAGACAACTCCATCCCTTGAGAAACGAGAGAACAAAGATTGGAGCTACATCTGTTGGGCACTAAATAACCAAGGATTCTTTTTTACCACATGTAACTCTCAATGCCTCCAAATTAGAGTTACATCTTTTTTGCAGCAAACCCTTCAATTTGATAAGTGTGCATATTTTTCTTTCAAATTTTTGATATTTTATTATTTATTTTTAATATAATTTTTTGAAATAACAATAAACAGCTCAATTACCCAACAATTAGAAGGAATGATGAATATGAAGTTTTATCTAAACTGTTTAACTGAAATTAAGTGTGTATTGTCTTGGAACCAGCTAGTATCATTAAAAAGATAACCAAAAGAGTGATAATTATATATTTAAAATATGAAGATATGATAAGTTTTTAAAGATACATATCTCTGAAGAATGCATACTTTATAAAAATTTAGGCGATATTTTAATTAAATCAATTTAAAATTGAGCCGAACTCTGATGATTCACCGAAAATATTATTACACATAAAAGAATTTCTTATCATTTCAAAAATTTAAAACCTTATCTTTATCAGGATATCAGTTTAATAGATGTATCAATTTTTTTCCGAATTTTGTAAATTTTCTGAAATATTTTTTGTCTAATTTATTACAATAGGCTACATTATTGCCCTAAAGTTGCAATCATCTTCATTGTTTCATGAACAATCTGATTGCTCAATTTTCTTCTGTTGAAAGTAAAAAAAGAAGGATTTTGTTTAGTATTCGTAAAATTAACGAGAAAGATAAAAAGTGAAATTATAACATCCCGAAATCTATAAGACAAATGAACCATACATTTACATTTTTAATTCCGCCATGATGTCATGGAATTAACATTGATAAGACGATTTCATGTACACAGTTAGCGGGGAATATGCAATTGAATTAAAGTAACACCTTTTATTCGTTCGCGATAACATGGATATGAAGTTATATATTAACGATTTAATTTAAATTAAAAGTGTCCAATATCTTTAATTCAAGTTATAATACATTATTATTGAAATTTAAAACTATAAATATATAATTTATTATAATTAAATTTTAATAAATTATTGCAAACTAATCCATAAAGGCAATTAGCTTTTAATGAATACACGGATATTTGGAACACATTATAGTATTGAAAATTTGATTCTTATTTCTGAGACACAGAATTATTAAAACTTGAGAAGTCTTTTTTAATATTAACCTAAAAAAGTATAATGGACCATATTTGATATTTCTAAATGCCAAAGATAATATATATAGCAAAAACAAGCTCTTTCTAATAGAAGCATTTCAAAAACTAATTAGTTACTTCATAGTATCAGTTAATCTCATTATTTGATAATTTTGTATCGTAAAAATTCCTCCTACCTAATGGGATATTATCTAGACACTTTGCAATTATTTCATGTGACGCGACTAGAAAAATTGCTGCTGAATCGAATAGATTTCTATAATTTAATGTAATATAGACTTTCATAATAAATAATGAACCGAAAGCATAAACCGAAAGCAAATGCCGAAAGCATTTTGCACCTAAACGATAAAAAAAGATTAATTATTAAAAAGAATAAGAATTATGATATCAATTCGGGTAAAAGGTCACGAATATAGGCTTTGAATTTTTTTTTCTTAAGCTGAAAAACTATTTTATACAACTACCATTAATATAATAATAAATTTTGCATTCATAAATATAATATTACGGATTTCTTATCCGTCGAGATCGCCGCTTCTGTGTATAGTGGGTGTATGGTGTGAGATAGACACAGTCAACAGGTTTCAGTAGTAAAACAACGACGACGTTTATTTACAAGAAAATATGATAGAACATAGACGACAAATATTTACAGATGACAACTATATACAGCTGAGACGAATTCAGCAGACAGACAGTAGCCTACACATTGAAATCCAGTAGTGAAAACGTCCACAGCACACAAAGCGATCTGACAAGGATTCAGTAGGAGAGGGGATCCTTGGAGCTGTGCTCAACTGTCTCTCCAGTCGACTGAAACTTCCGATATCTCTTCTTGTTTTTTCTCCCGACTCACTACTTCAATTCCCGATTACTCCACAACCAATTCAAGACCTCTCAATTTAGGACAACATGCCAGGACTCCTCTGAGCTGGAGAGCGCTGGCCTTTTAGAGCCCTCGGGAGGCGGGGCTAGAAATCCCTGGACTTATCAGGACGTATATAGACGTATCTCGGTTCGTAATGGATAGAACAAGAAAATTCACGATGTTTCGAGTATTTTGTTCGCAAAGTTTGTCACGAAACTCTGGGATCATTGATACGACACCCGGGTGCCATCCAATACAGATGATTGTAAATCAGTCTTTCTTAAGATAATGTTATTCACTCGGGAAAGCGAAATAAGTACGTAAACATAAACAACTTTTATTCTAATAGGAATATATGAAATGAAGGAAAGCTAAATAAATAAAACTTTCTCTGTTCTCTGAAAAAAAATTATTTCTCGAAGCAATTATCGATTGAAATATAAAAATTTTGATATTAACAAGACAAAACGCAAAGGGGAAGTCTAGTTTGAAAATTTCATTCTTAAAATTAGTCTAACTATAATTCTTCTTTTTTTGTAGTACTGTTTGGATAAAAAGATTTAATGGGAGTTATTTATTATATATTAGGAGCAAAATAAAAACTTCTCAATTCTAAAAAAAAACGAAATGTGTTTTTTTTATTATTTTTATTTGCAGAAAGTACTTGCACTTTTACGTAAATGATTCCAAATAAAAGGATTTTTGTTTTTATTATAATCTTTTCTTTTGTAAGTATTTGGATTTAAATTTTGTATACCTGAAACAAAATTTAGACAGCTTTGAACAAAATGTTTATTTTATTTAAAATTTAATTGAATTGATTTGAATAACTTTTAATTTATATGAGATATTGTATCTCATTTAAAAAGACGTTCATTAAATTGATTGTTACTATTTACCATACATGACTTCTGTTATTACTCATTTTCCCCTAGGAAGCAATATTTTTTTCACCAAACAGCATTTTACATCAAATCAACTGTTCGCAGTATTGTATAAATAGGTTTCAAAAATTTGCAATAATTTATTTGTATAATACTTTGAAAATGAAGATGCTAAAAAGTTTCTTGATTAGATTAAAATTTTATAATTCAAAGGATAAATTTATATAAATCGAAAATAATTTTTCATTTAAATTTAAACTTTTACATTTTAGACTGTCTCAACAAATCAATGAACCGTTTTTGTTATAATATAAAAATATAAAGACAGCTACTAACATTATATTTAAATAATAAATGGAAATTCATCAGCGCGTTTCGATAAAACTTTTTATATTCCAGATTACTTAACAAAAACTGGCATAATATATTTTAATTCAGAGAATACTTTAGAAATTGTGTAAACATATTCTTTTTGAAGCTTCAATTTCTAAACTGAATTGCTACATGAATTTTGGAAAATTGATTGCAAGTTTTTTTTATCCTTTAAATGTCAAGGGAAATAAAGGGCGAAGTTAAATGTCAAACATAAAATTGGAATAAAAAGGAGATGCTCTGACCTTTCCAAAATTCTACATTTCTTTTAAACAAAAATGTATGCTTTATTTCCATTTTGGTATTCATGTGTTATTTTATTTCTGCACCTTGTATGTTCCATTCTCAATTCTTTACATAATATATTTTTTAAAAAATTATGTTCAAAAATTGAATACTTTAGGGGTCAATTGGTTCATGAGTGGTAAAAGATTGATTCTGGATCTTTTTTGTCTTCTAATCATAAAAGTTGGGTGAACAATTTCAATAATAATATAGAAACCCATTTCCTACTAATATCGATAAATAATTTTGGTACTTTTCCCACTATACCGGCGCAGCCGAAAAATCACCAATAATGATGCAACCAACGCCAAATGGAATATTGCCACTGGTAACCTTATGCCGATACATTTTTTAAAGAAAGTCACACCATTTTGTCACCTGCACCAAAATGGCAACCGTGTGCTGTCGCCAGAAAGTCTGCTTGGCGAGATTTCTGCCGGTATAATGGAAAAGTACCATAATTTTTATCACCAAGTGAGACTTAACTTTTGTATACCAGAAAACTAGTGTTTTTAATGTCATTATTAAGATTAAAAGAATTCCTGCTGGAAATATGGCTCATGATCCAATTTCATGCCGCCTTTAAGTATTCCACAATGGTTCACAAATGATGCAGCATTGAGAAAATTCAAGGTATTTTTCCGTTATATGGGCTCAAGATGTCGCCAAATTGAGCCAAACGTGGGTCAAGTCTCCAAGAGAAGTGAATGATAGAACAAATGTAGCCAATGTGAACAAAACGCGAATAAAGTCACCAAGTATAACTACTTGAAATTTGACGTAATTTGTCATTTTTAGAGATTTTTCCCTTTTCCCGACTAACGATAATTTGGCGACATTTTGGCGATGTTTTCGTTGAGCCCGTAGATCGAAAAAGTACCGAATACAGTTATGTGATTAATCTGCCGCTAACAGGTTCTTTAGAGAAAAATTCATTTTACATGGTCTATGTAGAATTGTTTATCAACAAAAGAATGATCTCGATTATTCCACAGTTCCAGTTAATATACATTTGTTAGCAACTCAAACTGAAGTATAATTGATAAGTTAGGAAGATATACAATAAAGAAAGGTGGAAAAATCAGAAGGAAGATTATTGTTTTCTCTACATTCACAAAACTGCTTATCTGGAACATTTAAAACTTCAACCTAAATTATGAAAGTTTTAAATTTTAGCATATAAGAGCAATATTCCTTATTGGAGCAGTGAGAGTTTCAAGGGGTAATTTTCTTCAGTAATTTTTACACAGATTGAAAGTAATACTACGGCTAAATGCATGTGTCCTAATCTTTTTTACTTTGCATGAAAAGCACGAAATTTGTTTTAGATGTCCAACTGCGTTAAAATCACTGATTATCGACCACATTGGCAAATTTTTTAAAATTACTATTTCTTGTAGTTCAGACTTTCTTTTTTTCAAAACAATTTATCTCTTCTAGGAAAAGGAAGGCCTGACGAATAATCCAGTGTCACATATTTCTTCATCTAAAAATTGTCTCTAATTACAATTTTCACCAAAACTTTAATGTTCATAAAAATTCTCAACCGCTAACATTATTTTGTGAAATTTAATAGAGGAATTTACATAAAAATTGAAGCGCCTGTTTTAAACAATATGGGCAATAAAATGAACCAAACATTTTATTGTTAGTGAAATACTTTTTCATTTATAGGTGTTTTTAGAAAAATTAATTTTTAAATTTATGGAAAAAAGTATATTTATCTGTATATTTTTACCCATAACTTCTCTACATCTCAAGATTTTTCTGATATTTTGGTTTATTTCCTTCATCATTATACTCTATAACTTGTGTACAAAAAAATAGGATTGCTGCATTACAACTTTAATGAATATTAACCATTTCATTAAATTTCTTTTCCCTATTTCACAAAATATATTATATTTTTAAACAACTTTGTTGTATTCATAGTATTTTGCATTATAATTGAAAATACATCTAAAAGTCGTTGTTTTAAATAGTGCTTAAAAATTCAAATTTCTAAAAAATGTCCTTCAAACGAAATCAGATATCTTAAGAGACTGGACATTTGTTATGCAAGTCCACTATTTTCTATTCAAAGATATTCAAAAAACATGAAGCTGCAAGAATGAACAGAAATGCATATATTATGAAAAAACAGAAAAGGGCGCTATCAAATGGAAAATATTGGTACAAAGGCTATTCTTCCCAAGAGAATGAGGAGCAAACAGATGTCTTTCGGTAAGGGATACAATCTTTTGTAATTGAAATGTTCGATTGGCTCCCTTATAACGTACCAGATACTACACAGTTTTTGATAACTCAAGAGTTTCAAGAATATCCAGTGTTGAATGAGCATTTCTTTTCTTCTTTTGAGATGCTTTCTGGAAAATGAAAGTTTCCAGATTATCCAATACTGAATGAACATTTTTTCCCTTTGTTTGGGGAGCTTCCTGGAAAATAACAGTTTCAATATTATCCAATACTAAATATTTACCCCCTTTTTTGCGGTACATTCTGGAAAATAACTGTTTCAAGATTATCCAATAGTGAATAAGCACCCCCCCCCTTTTTGGGGGTGATTTCTAGAAAATAACAGTTTTCAGATTATCCAATACTGAATGAGCATCCCCCCCACCTTTTGGAGTACTTCTCGGAATATAACAGTTTCAAGATTATCCAATACTAAATGAGTATTTCC
>JAPMOQ010060822.1:15860-107121 GCA_026543055.1 Argiope trifasciata
ATAAATGTATGATTTGTGCCAACTATTTTAAAATGCAAAGAGTAAACAAAATTATATTTATTAAAAGTGGTATACGAAAATTTTTATTTATCTATAAAAGAATATCATTGAAAACTCATATTGAGCTATAAAAAAAGAAACAAATAATTTCCTTTTTGTTTTCCAAATGATTTCGAGTATTCGGTTCATTAATGAAAGAAATCACATTTCATAAAATGAAAATAATTTCAATTTCAATTGTTTCAATTTTTATTTTTTTTAAATTTCAATTTTTCAATTTTAAATTCAATTTTAAATTTCAATTCAATAATTTCAATTTTTTTTAAATTGTTGAATCTCACTTGTACCCTTAAGAGCTGATAACCCTAAAAAAATTTTTTCTGATATATGCATCATTTATTTACAAAATTAAATGACTGAAATTTTGGCATTACATATTTTCGTAAAATTGAAATATCTTTCAATATAAATTTCATTTTATAAAAAACATCAGAATTGATATACATGGCCTCAGTTGCGTTGAAATAAAACATAAACGATTTAAAAAAAATAATTTATAAGCACAGAAATTCAGCCTATCTTATTTTTAATCAAAACATTGAAAAAACAAAGACATATCTTTTCCAAGCAAACAACTTCCTTTATATTCCCCTTAGCTTCCACCTGAGGTCAAAATAAAATAAATATAGTTCCTGTCTGCTGGCTAAAACTAATGTCCGTTTTTTCAGCCCTGAGTCCAGAAAATGGGGCGCAGGCGAGAAGGGCTGCGCTCCGATAATGACTGTTGGATGAAGTGTCCGTCCAAGTAGAATAAAGATAGCCTCCGACCTATAAGGCCACCCAATCGAAAAAGACGGCGAAGGGGGAGGAATTTCGGAAAGAGCAGACATTGAGGGGAATTTCATATACCGTTGTAGCTGACCGAGTGTGTCAGAAAAAAGGGGGTTAAAACCGTGAGTTAAGGTTTGCTAAAAGAAATCAATAACGGATTTTTTTCCTTGGCACTTAAATTCTATCCATATAATAAAAATTGGAAAAAAAAATCACTGGGAAAAGGGAAAAGTAAAGTAAAAATTTGTTTTCGAAGTTATATTGATGTGTTTATTTATTCCTGAAACTTTTGTTGTTTGTTTTATAAATTCAGACTATCTTCAGACTTATTTTGAGTTAAAATCTTTTATTTAGGGTAATATTTTTCACATGTCCAAGAGTGGGATGAGAAAGCAAATTACCTTGAAATAGAAGGCTAATAAAATAATTTATTGATGAATTTGTTTGATAAAAATTATTAAATATTTTGAATTTGGACCAATTATGAACTCTTTTTATTTCCTATCCCTTTTTGTATGTTTCTTTTTTAAAAAATTCGTTATATATGTGCAGAATTGTTTTTTTCAATTTCTCACCTTTCTTCTTAGCATAAGATCTAGGAATAAAGAAAAAATACAATGGTAAATCAAAAAGTAAAAGGACTTATGAAATTTCGCTTCTTGTGGCTTAGTAACCCTGTTGCCTATAACCCAGCTCTGTATTATTGTATTTGACAGCACTTCTGTTCAACATGACATTCTTATTCCCGCGTTATTCGTTGGGTGTAGAAGATGATTAAATATGACAATTCCATTGTTGATCTGTATCCAGAAGGAAATTTGGGCAGTAATTCGTTTTTTGTTTATAGAATGTGTTAAACCTACGGAAATTATTTGTCGAATAAAACATGGAAGGTGTAGTGAATTGGGTGACTAACTTCTTGGAGTGATGTAGTGAACTGGGTGACTAACTTCTTGGAGTGGTGTAGTGAACTGGGTGACTGACTTGTTGGAGTGGTGTAGTGGACTCTGTAACTGACTTCTTGGAGTGATGTAGTGAACTGGATGACTGACTTCTTGGAGTGGTGTAGTGAACTGGATGACTGACTTCTTAGAGTGGTGTAGTGAACTAGGTGAATGTACCCTTGCAGAGGTTTAGTGACTTTTAAAATGAAATGAACTGGCACGATCATTTCATTCGAAAGAGGGGAAACTGTGAACATTGAGAATTATTTTGATATGTAGTGAACGAAATTGAAATCTGTAAACAGACCCAGACGTCATGGAGAACTGCAGAAAGTGTCATCCTCAGAAAAATAACGCTTGGCTATATACCGCGTAGCAGAAGGCCAAAACTATAAAGAAATTGGTTTTAGAAATGCTGGAATACCCATAGTGTTATTCAGACCTTGCTCCAAGTAATTTTCATACGTTTGGACCATGGAAGAAAATGGTAAGTGGAAGGAAATTTTCAGTCAAGGAACATTTATACGGTGCAATATTGATCACTGATACAACTGAAAATCTTTTTTTTTAGTATGGAATAAAAAACACCTGCGAAACGTTTAGTTTAGTTATATTAACGTCCCGTTTTAAAGCAACACGAGGGCTATTTTGGGACGTACCTCGTAATTTTGAACCACGGTCAGATGACGAGGACAACACCTGAACTGGCACCCCCCTCTCCACATCACACCAGTGGGAGGACGTTTGGCCTGACAGATTTAACGCTCAAGAGACCCCCTCATACGACGGATCTTCTATGGAATCGAGTCTCGAACCTGAAACGCTCCGGTTCTGAAGCCGAGACCTTATCACCAGGCCACCGCGGCCCCGCAAAGAGTTGAGAAAAGGGCCCTGAAGTGGAGAATGGTTATGTAAAAAAATAATCCATGCTTCAATTTTCTGTCATTAAAGTAAATGCTCTTTTTATCAAATGCTCCTTTTATCAAATGCTCTTTTTATCAAATGCTCCTTTTCTTTTTTACTTTTCCTCCTGGATGCCACATTTATGTTCTATTTATTACTATTGTTTTTGTTCTTGTGTAGCGGCTCTATATTGAGAGCGTTTAAAGCACCAATTTGCCTTTTCGACGAAAGATAAGATAAGAACCGTTGGTTCTTTAAATGGTTTGTTAAATATTTGAACTCGAATTGAACAGGAATGCTGCAGAAATATTTAGTTTGCTGAATCAATTTGGGAAAAATCTTTTGGAATGCATAAAATTCATTTATTTATTGGCTCAAAAACATTTTCCAACTTTTACCATTTTAAAATACTTTATTTTTCAGCATATATGTCTATATATCATGAATAAAATATAAATAGCCTTGGAAACATGGAAAACTTTTAATTTATTCTGTTGTATTATCATATATATTATTTATTTTATAATATATGCATTGCCTATCATTAGTTATACATTAGGTATACTTTGGAAAATTAATTGCAGATATTAGTATCTGTAACTAATATTTGTAATTAGTTCCCAGAATGAACTTGGACCAACAAACGATTGTTTTTACATTTAAGTTTTAAGAGATCAAGTATACATTGTATATAGAATTTAATACCCCTTTTTATGTTTTTTAAATGCTTAAAACTCCATGATACTCTTAACTTTTATATTTATAATAAGTAATATTGTAGAAAGTAGCGAAATCTGTAGTCCATTATAAACATGTGATATAATTTTCAATTTATGTATACAACAGTTAATGCCCAATTTATCGTGATAGTATAATTAAAACGATATGCGCAGCAATTTATCATCCATTACTTATTAGTTAATACAGGAATATACTAGCCAAAACATATGCATGAGGTTAATTGTGGCATCATTTTATATTCGTCCCCATCCAAAATTATTCTGATTAATGGTTTGATTTTAATTGTTAAATATTTTCCTTATAACCATATAATTTATTGTCGCACAATATTTTTTATTTCAGCAGAAATTTATTCAATATTAAGAAGTGATTACTAAATATGAACTAAAATTTAGTTAGGGCTTACACTTTCCCACCATCTTTCTTAATTCACAAACGTATTTATAATTAAATATACTGTGTTGTAGCATATCGTTGACGAATTTAGTAAATCTTTGGTATGCTCTAGAAAGTAACGAAAACAAAAAATAAGATTAACGAATTAATATATCCTGGTTATTTAAAAATATCTTTCCAATAACTGAAAAAAGTTATGCTTATCAATATATGTTTAGTACATACAGGATGCTCCACAGTTTCATGAAAATATAAAAATCTCAATAAACAAGCAGTATAAAAAAATTTTAAATTCTATTCCTACTTAGGTCAACAAAAAATTCATTTTAGTTACTTTTTATTAAATAATTATCAAAAAATATTTATCAAAACATTACTGATTTTTACAAGAACTGAACTCGCATTCTTCACCTTCACATGAAAAATACTGAAATCCTCGTATTTTACTGATTGAGCTACTGCCTGTTGATATCAATTTTCCTTACAAACTGCTGAGACAATATTTAAAGTAAGGGAAATTAAATTTAATTAATGAATTAATATTTGAAAAACCTGTGTTAACATCAAGTGTCATCCATTACAAATTTAAAAACATATATTTGAACTTGAGTGGATGAATAAAAAGTATTTTATTAACGATTGAAAATTTGAAATTTTTTAGCAATATATAATGATACTTTTGGAATAATATAACAATAACAACATATATGTTCGAAAAAATTATAGTTTTTGAGATAAACGAAACTAAAAGAAATTAATGCATCCTTGTCCAACAGAAAAAAAATTACTAATTATTAATATACGTAGTAGTGTAGTATATATTATGAATAAAGGTGCATGCTTTGTTTCTGTGTTCTTCGGCTGCACATTCTCTGGAGGAATTTTTTTCGTTCAGGTTTGTTGTAGCTGCCATTTAAAATTTATACCTTTAATGAACTGGTATAGGTCGCATATTTATATACCCGCTCATAATTATTATTTATTAAAATGAATATATTTACGAAATTCATTTTATAAACATTAAATTATTCTAAGTTGTGCTGTTGTTGAGCTCAATTTTATAGATAAAAAATAAATTTGGCTATAAAACTGAATAAATTATGACATTGTTAGTTTTGACAAAAAAAAAAAAAAGAATTTATGTCTCTTAGAGCATTTTTAGACTGATGTTTGTTTTTGAGATAGTAAACTTTGTGTAATTATAGTTTGAAGAAGCAAATGAAAAGATCTTTTAGCGATTTTTTTCTGAAATCTTCAACAGAATTTTTAAAAATAATTATTCAATCAATTCTTGTCCTTTCTTTTATATATCTGCATAATAAAAATAAGCATTTCTCGGCTGATGTTTGTTTTTGAGGTAGCAAACTTCGAGTAAATATATTTTGAAGAAGCAAATGAAAATATCTAGGAGATATTTTTATTTTGAAATCTTCATTAGAATATTTTTTGTTAGTTATTCAGTCAATTCTTGTCACTTTTTTCTCCATATTTCTGAAAAATAAAAATACACCTAAATGATTTTAAAATCATTATAAATTTCAAAATCTGGATTCTTTCCAAGATAATGTTCTAATTTTTTTAAAACTGAATTTTGAAAAAATTTTAAATATATAATTTCCATCAATTTTTAAAGCCTTTTCTGATTGTTGCAATTGTATTAAAATTGTTTTCACTGTTTCATAAAAGATTCATTTGAGCACTTTTTGTTAAAAGCCAAACAAGGATTTTTTTCTTCTTTACTGTTGAGTTTCTATGAAGACTTTACTGTACTGCGAAAGGAAATGAGTAATTGAAACGTAAATTGTTAAATATAAAACAATTAAAATATAATAAATAAATAAATATAAAATTGATTGATTAAAATTTAGCACATTGCTTTACTAATAAAATTTTTATATCTATTTCCTATTTGAATTATATGCCTTCAATTTGAATTATATGCCTTCTATCAGCTTCTTATTGAGTACAGTTCTCAAAATAATAATTCAAAAATACTGTTAGCGCGATAAATGAAGTCAGTAAACATGTAGCGAAAACAGTAGATTTATATCAAATTCTGGACTCGATGGGTAGTATTAATTACTATTATCTTTAAAAAAATTCGTCCGATAAATGAAATTTGCGAAAATTCTCATAAATTAGAAGAAAGCATGGGTAGCAAAACATACTCAAAATGCATACAAAGACGATATTTTCAGAAATCATGACCATATTCGCAAATATTTTTTAAATAATATAAATTGTATCCTACTAATAAGAATGTATCGATATAACTAGTGTCAATCAACACTTTTAAAATAACCTTACGTCTCAACTAGGCATCTCTACTTTTATAAAATTTGTGATAGCATATAAAATTGAAGGGTTTGCTCCAAAAAAGGAGATATCTCTAATTTTTCAAATTTGTAGAAAACACGACAGGAAATTCTAAATTTCAATGAGACAGGCAGCCTCATTTCTTGAGTAACGCGTAAACTAAGATTGGGGTTACATCTTTTTGGCACCAAATGAACGAATATTTTTTATCACATGTAGTTGAAACATAATGTGTGCAACTCTAAATTTCCCAAAGATTGAGCTACATCCTTTTGGAAGCAAATCCTTCAATTTTGCGAGAGACTTAGAAGCCAAGACCGGATCTACGCTCCTAAGATCCGGTAATAGTAGAGAGAGATTATTGCCATAGTTTTTCGTACTAAAACAGCCAAGTCATTTTCTCAGCATCCATTTAACATGCATTAATAATAGTTGAAAATTTCTCTTATTAGCAATGATACAACATTGCCAGAAAAATATTGCTCAAAACTACTACAATATACACTGAAGTGACAAAAGTCATGGGATGACTGTTAATATCGTGTCGGTTCTCCTTTTGCCCGGCGAAGTGCAACAACTCGACGTGTCATGGAGTCCACAAGTCGTTGGAAGTCCTCTGCAGGAATATTGAGCCATGCTGTTTGTATAGACGTCCATAATTGTGAAAGTGTGGATGGTGCAGGAGTTTGGGCACGAACGGACATTTCGATGATGTCCCATTAATGCTTGATAGGATTCATATCGGGCGATCTAGGTGGCCAGATCATGCGCTGGAATTGTCCGGAATGTTCTTCAAACCAATCGCGAACAGTTCTGGCCCGGTGACATGGCGCATTGTCATCCATAAAAATCCCATCGTTGTGTGGGTACGTGAAGTCCATGAATGGCTGCAAGTGATCTGCAAGCAGCTGAACATAACCATTTCCATTCAATGATCGGTTCAGTTGCACCAGAGGACCGAGTCCATGCCATGTAAAAACAGCCCACACCATTATGCAGCCACCACCAGCTTGAACAGTGCCTTGCTGACAGTTTGGGTCCATGGCTTCGTGGGGTCTGCGCCACACTCGAACTCTACCATCAGGTCGCAACAACTGAAATTGTGACTCATCTGACCACGCCACGGTTTTCCACTGGTCTAGGGACCAGTCGATATGCTCACGAACCCAGGAGAGTCGCTGCAGGCGATGTCGTGCTGTCAGTAAAGGCACTCGAGTCGGTCTTCTGCTGTCATAGCCCAAGGAAGACAAATTTCGCCGCACAGTCCTATCAGACACGTCCCACATTGATCCCTGCAGTTATTTGACGAAGTGTTGCGTGTCTATTAACATTGACCATTCTACACAGACGTCGGCGGTCTCGGTCGTTAAGTGCAGGTGGTCGCCCACTGCGCTGTCCATGATGGGATGTGATGCCTGAAATTTCATACTCTCGGCACACTCTTGATACTGTGGATCTCGGAATGTTGAATTCACTAACGATATCCGCAATGGAATGACCCATGCGTCTAGCTCCAACTAACATTCCACGTTCAAAGTCTGTTAATTCTCGTCGTGCCGCCATAAATCACGAAAAACCTGTTAACATGAATAACTTGAACACAAATGAAAGCTCTGGAAAACGAACTGCGCATTTATACTTTTTCTCTGCGATACTACTGTCATCTGTATATTTGCATATTGCTATCCCATGACTTTTGTCACTTCAGTGTATTATAAAACTAAATATAATATTCTAGATATACAATATATTGTGTAACTATATGAAGAAGTTTTAAGGAGAATAATCCTTGCATTTTTAAAATGGTTGTTTGGGTTTTTTATCAACTGTACATAAAAAGCCAGTAATAGAGTTATTAAAAAACTACTTGTCGTCTTTTAAATCAGATATTCGAAAACATTTTATAACATTTATAAAAAAATATCGCAATAAATAGTAAGTAGTGATGCAGATTTACGGTGAATTTTCGACAAGACATTTTTATTTCGTGATATTAACCATTTTCATCATATGAAAATATGAAAAAAAAAACTCCCATATCACGGAAAATTTTTTATTTCATATTTAGGTATAAAATTGTATTAAAGTAGAAAAAAATCCTTTTTGAGCATTATTTGTTAATAATTTTGTTCAGTGGGGATATATTTAAAATGTGCGATGCATATAGGTATGTAGTATGTAATAAATATAGTATATATCATATTATACGCATAGCATATAATATAATGCAGCGTATATATACCCTCCATTGATAGTGACCAGGAAAATTGGGCGTATATATACGCTAATTATGCAAATGGGTTAATATGATATAATAACATTAAGGACTGATCAAATGGATTTAAAGAAAAGTTTTTTTTAGAATGTTAGAATGATTGTAAAATCTAAATGACATTGAGCTGTCATAGAGATAAAAATGCACAGTAAAAATATAGTATATAATGGAGAATCTTCATCAAAAATACTCATTAAAGTCACTGGGAAAGGAAACAAGTGTTTTTCTGACGTTAGAATGAAATAAATAATCCAATACTAGTATTTTGTTAAATTTTCATCATTCTCGTAAACAAAACAAAAACAAGGAATGAAACGAAAGACAACTTTTCAGTACAGGGATTCACATTAAAACTTGTCTATTAAACAGCATCAGAGTTAAAACTTTTTCAATTCTACTACAGTAGTAGAGCTTCACCATAATTTTGCAATTCAAATAAAAGCTGACTGCAATATACTGATAGATAAATATTCAAATCTTACTGAGTTCGTGACGTCACAGATGGGATTTCTTGGGATTCTCAAAAGGGAGAAATTTTAATTTCCTCCTTTTCATCGACTTTGATAAAATATGAAGTAATGCTTGCTGAACTAATAGTTTTTCATTGTATTAAAGATGAAATTCATCTTTTATTAAAAGATGGAGTTTTAAAATTTCATTTTACACTCAAATTTAAATATTATTTTTTATTTTTTATTTGTATATTATCTATAGCTCATCAAAATCTAGTTATTAAATTTTTAGTGGAGTATGTGTACTAAGAAAGAAATCCAACGTGCTGTGCAATGGAAAATGAAGACAATATACATGAAATGATGACTTCATGGAATAAATGACATTTTATTCCACAAAGATTTCCAAGAATGTAAAGCATAGTGATGACAATATAGCCAGGTAAAAATTTACTTCTTAGAAATAATAGTAAAGCAAGTAAACAGAAAATCTTTAAAGGGCAAAAAAGTGTTAATAAGTAGCAAAAACAATGAAAACGCGTTCGAAAAAATATTAGTCTCCTGCTATGAGCGCCTCGTTTTTTATAGGCGTTTGACATAGTGTAATGGAATTTCAAGTTATGCGTAAAAGATTTAGATGAAATTAAATATAAGAAATTTTCCTAATACCAGCAGAAAAATCCTACAGTTAAATAAAGCAGTTTGTCTAGAAAGACTACTGATTAAAGATAAGGTAAAATACAAAAATTATGATAATAAAGAAAAAAAAATATGTGAAAATTAAATTGTGATGAGACACTCTATGATTAGAAAACACATTGCCGAATGCATTAGAAAAAATAAATTTGAACAAAGGGTCTTATATACGCTACATTTTGTTGAATTATTTTTAAAAAATGTAAATAACAGACCTAGACTGAATAAAAGCACAGGTGTTTTGTTATATCTTAGTTACTGTTATAATTGTATTACCTGCACATTAAGAAACAATACAAAATTGCAAAGATATGGTAATTTTTCACAGATTCCACTAATTGATGTAAATAACACAAAAATATAAACCAAAGCATTATATTTAAAGATCAACTTATATAAGAGTTTTATTCACTTCAGCTTGAATTTCTAAATTTCGATCAAACTAGATATTTTTCCACCTTTGACTAAAATCAGTAATATCAAAATTCTGAAATAAAATTCATACAGGAAACAAAAAAAATGCATATGATTTTTTAAATCATTTTTAGCTAGTTCCACCTTTCTCTGTTAATTGCTCTGCTTGGATATTATTTTTTATATTCCTTAAAAAGAAATACAAATAGAGTGAAAAAATTAAGACCTCATCATACGATTCA
This sequence comes from Argiope trifasciata, assembly GCA_026543055.1. Classification (NCBI taxonomy): domain Eukaryota; kingdom Metazoa; phylum Arthropoda; class Arachnida; order Araneae; family Araneidae; genus Argiope; species Argiope trifasciata. The sequence continues at coordinate 26,071 of JAPMOQ010060822.1, forward strand.
CAAGGAAAAAAAATTCTGGAATTTTTTTTTCGAAATAATTTAGGGGAATAAGCGTTAATTCCCCTAAGCTCCAACTAAGCTTTTTTCACTCCTTTTTATTGACTAAACAACAGACAATGGAAAATTTTCTCTTAAAAAATATTCATCAACCGGGTCGTGAATAAATCTATTCCCTACCTAGTTATTTAATGGCCCGAAGTTCTTAAAATAGGGGCTATAATAGACTGCAGTCGAGCTTTAGATTACAATATTTTACAATGCTAAAAAGAAAGAAAAAAATATTTTTTTTAAATTTACATTTTTTTTCTCTTTTTTTCTTTCTTTCTTCGGTTAAAAAGTGTAGCTTAAATTAAAACGCCCAGTTTAGTTTTATTCATTAATAGCAGATTAGAACCCAAAGTGATTTAGCAAATATTAAAACTTTCATTTAAAATTCAATATTTTGGTCAGTGTTTAAATATTTCCATATATTTGAATTAGGCATTCCAAAGTTATAAAAAATTGAAAGCTGTAGAAAAATGAATACATTAAATAAAGCTACAATTAAATTAACTACAAAATAAAAATATATTTAATTGATTATAAATTGTTTTCATGTTAACTAGTTGTTACTGTATCCGTATTCCTATGATTTCACCTGGTTTCTACATATTTCAAATAATTGTAAACTTTGAATAGTTTATCTCAAATTACGATACAAATTTCGTTAATTCTCACTTCATATAAAAGTTCATAATGCCAAATTTTGTCTGCAATTAAATTTAATTGTTTGTTGTTCAATTCAATTTCAGCTGTCCGTTGTTCCTGTCCATCATAAATTTCCGAAAAATCCCAATAAATCCCAATCGCTCCTCTTCACAGCACATATTTAATAAATAAAAGAAGAAGAAGAAAACAAATTAAAAATGAAATCTACGATCTCAAATTTCGAGTTATCATTTAAGAACATTATTTTTTACATTCCTTATTTTTGTTAAATAATTTAAGTCCAGATATAATAATTTAAAAAAATTGCCTTCAATGAAAATAACAGCTATGATGTCATAGTTCTACGTAAATCTTTTAAAAACATATCCGCTTTCAAAGAAGTATACATAATAATAATGCAATACTGGTTAATCATTGCCTAGGCGTTTTTCAGCTTCAACTTTTTACTGCCTTTAATTATTCAAAACTTCTTAACGGAAACAAGATCATGTTATCTCAAGATAAAATAACAAAATCCCTTTGTTCTAATCACTGCACCATTTTGCTAAATTTAATTCGTTATTTCGTTATTAAGTATTGCATCTTATTTTAGAACTATTGCTGTTGCATTACAAAGAGATAGAATATCAGTTACTTAGATTCTCAAATTGTAACTTGCCATCATTTAAAATTTGCCTTCCCTCGATGGTAACTAAATTTCAAATTATTATGTCCAAAATAAAAGTTTAAAAAATCCATCTGTTTCAAGGCTGGAAAATTTCTAGATTTTAGCAACTATTATTGAATCGTTAACTGATATCTGAGGTAAAAAATAATTTATCATCATATTAATTCATGGTTCTTTACATGGCAATCTTTAGCTGTTGAGGCTGATATAGTGTACAATTGGGAGGAGTGGTGCATAACTCCACGCAAAACACATTGAGGATCAATGTCTTCTGCATTGGGCCATTGCTCAATCGCCAAACCCCATGAATTACTCAGGTCATTTTTCCCATTTCTGCATAAAATTGCCATCTGTATTCCAAATTTTTTCGTTACTATACTCTTGAGGCAAATCAGCGAAAAAATTAACAAACGCATTAAATTAAAAAGAGAAAAAAAAAGAAATACTTAAGATTAACAATTAAAAGTAAGTTTATAATTTTAGAAAATTTTTACAACTTACTTCCCTGGTTATAAAAACAAAACAAAAAAATATTAGAAAAAATTATAACAAACAAAACTATTAATAGACTCCAAATTATCAGAAAAACCGTTGCAATTAGAGCATATAAATGCATCAATATCTAAAAAAAATATTGCACATTTGAAGAAAAAAACGCCTAAAGAAATTATGAATAAAATGATATGAAATAGGAATGAAAATGAAACAATTTAAGAAAAGAAAATTAATTCAGCTTAGCGACTTCTATTATCAAATAAGAATTTATTCAAACTGAGACGAACCCCAAAATTTTTAAACCATTATAAATAGCGATGTGCTTGCCGTTTACAAAATACGTTGAATGGATCAAAAATTTTATTTTATGTTTTCTGCTGTTATGTTAATCTGCTGCTAAAAGTTTCAGATATCTTAATTTTAGTACAATTCGTTTTATTTGTAGTGATATTTAATAAAATGTTCCTGACTTTATTTAAAGTTTCGTTAAAAAATCCTATTCATTATCCACGAAAATTGATCGAGTATTGAAACTTTGAATACTTTTATTTTAGATAATTTAACATTATTCTACTGGTCGCTTTGAGAAAATTAACAATTTACGTCCAAATGGTTGTTGTGGTCGTCATTTGTTTTAGAGGTCGTTCGTTGATTGATATAATGATGGGGATTCAAGGCTTTATAATTCGATTAGTTTTAGAACACGAAGGGTGAAATATATATTTGTCTTAATTCTAAATATCTGCTACAACATATGTTCTCAAACCTTATTTATATAATTAATTTAGTCACATCAACCAATTCTGAGTATCTAATAATAAAAAAACACTATGTAAAATAATATTTGTACGATTAAGAATACAGCATTCGGCATGGTTAACTGTGCTTGCAAACAGGAGAAATTATTTGATGAATGATATTAGTATATTTGGCCTTAGTTTCCTTGCTAGGAGCTCAGTCAAATTTTTATTTTTCTGTATTCCTCGAAAATAGAATATGGAGGGCTGTAGGTGGTCATTAATAGTATATCCATACACAAAGCAAAACAAAACAAAAAAGGGCGAAATCGAGTTTACAATTAGTGCTGAGACTTATTCTTTATGTCAAGTGATTAGTTTAAATGATTGCATATCTTGAAAATATATCCAGAAATAGGGTTAATAGAAGTAAAGGAATGTAAAAAAATTAGGCTCATTATTTTTTACAGGGTATATAACGAAGAGAAATTTTCTGATCATGGTATATCAAAACTGTGTTACATTACTTTATAATATAAAATTGTTACAGATTTCCCTAGCCTAATTCTTCGGGTTCGTTTTATCTGTATAGTGGCTGTACACGGTATGAGAAGATAGTGGGTGTACACGGTGATGATATATACATATATACACGGTCACACATTGTGTGAGCAAACACAATGATCAGTCCTTTAGTAGAAGACACAACACATAAGACGTTTATTTACAGGACAAAGACAGGACAGCACAAAGACGACAAATATTTATAAAGACAATTATATAGGACAGCACCCAGCAGTACTCTACTGCAGATAGTATTCCACAATAGCAACAGTAGTCCACAGGCAGAAATTCCGTAGTGACAACTTCCAAAGCTCACAAAACGGCCAGACAAGATTCAGCAGGAGAGGGAATCTTTAAAGGATTCTCTCTACACTCACGTAGGTCTCCCCCGAACAGGCTGCGACTATTCCTCAGTCTCTTCTTGCCTTCGCTGCCGACTCACTACTCCACACAACAGAACTACTACTCAATTCAGGACAGCTCCGTTCCCGACGACGACACAACAGGCTATGACACAGGCTTCCTCAGAATACGCCACACATACCTCTCTATTTAGGTCTACTCGCTCGACCCCCACCCCACTTCGTTCAGCTTACAAGACGTCTCAGTTCAGGTCTTCACGATCCAACTCTGCCGGGCTTCTTGTCTTCTCGTTTGAACACTTGACCGCTCAGCTTCGACTTGATTCCTTCTCGATTGATTGATTTCACTCTGCAAACTGACTGCCTAATATAGTGACGGAAGGTGGAGCTAAAAGCCTTTTGGACCAATCAGGAGCATTCTGGATGTATCTTGGCTCCTAATGGACTGATCGGTGAAAATTCTTAGATTTTCGGGTATTATCCATTCTGTCGCTAAAATCGGCAAATTCGTTGCCAATCGCCAAATGGTTACCAAGCCTAGGGACCTAGGCACTATTCAATACAGATTACTATAAATCTCTCTTCCTTACGATGACAGTATTAGAGCTGGAAAGCAAAACTATACGTTCGTAACAATATTAATCTGATTATTTGGTAATTTGTTAAATTGGAAACACATCCCACTTAATGTGATATTACCCTAGCGTTTTGAAGTTTTTTATAAGTCGTGATTGAAAAATCTAGCTCTTAATTGAACGAATATTTAATATTTGCTATATTATATGCTTTATAGACTTGCGTAATGGCTATATGAATTTATACTATAAACTTGCAACGTCATATCGATTTTTTCTTATAATTATTAAGAAAATATATTTTATAGTTATCATCCGTATACAAAAAAGATCTTGCATTTATCATCAGTAATGCAAATATTGCTTTTTTCAAATATTTGAAAAATATTTGAGGCATTTCAAGTATAAATTATTGCTATTGTAAAGAGAAAACACAGAAGAAAGTTTGTTTTTTTTTTAGACAATAACCTTAAAAGTTATAGAAAAAAAATATCATAAAGAAACAACACCCACTTGAGTTCCACTTTTATCGTAAACTATTTGGATGAAAGGTTTTAAAGTGGATGATTTCGAAACTGGGAGCAATTAGAGTAAGAAAATAAGAACGTTTAAACTCTGAAAAAGAAAATCGTTATTCTTACTTTCAAAAAAATAAGTGGCAATTATGTATAAAAAATCTCAACCAAACGATGATTTTAATGTTAATAGAATCTCTCTTCTTACAAATAATTCAATTAAGTTTTTGATTTCTAAATTCAAGTTTAAGCAGTTCTAAATTGGAGAATTACTTTATACAATTTCATCTTTTTTCATCTTGATAACTTAATTTATAAGAAAGATTTATTTTGTTTTTAAAAGACTCTCATTAAATTTGTTGTTATTGTAATTTGTAATATTTTCGCTCTTTTCTTTAAGAATGAATATTTGTTCCCAAAAAACAGTTTTTTAGCAAAGCATTTACTAACAAAATTATATAAATTCGCGTTTTTAGATATTTAGAATAATTTAAAATATAATTTTCTGAAATTGAAGGTCATAACAACTTTAACATTTAAATCAAAATTTTTCTAGTTTAAAATATTTTGATAACATTAGAATAAATATTAATATCCATATATAACATTTTGAATATTGCAATTATTTCAAAGATAATAAGAATCCACCGAAAAGAAAATCTTTCATATGACGCTGAATTTTTAAATTTTCGACTGTAGCAATTAATCAATGAGCTATTTTCATTATAATATAAAAATGTAGATATCTGTATCAACGTATTAGCAAATAATGCATGGAAATTTAAAAAAGTGTTTCTTTAAAATTTTTCAAAATTATAATTTTTTAAACAAAAATCGCCGTAATATATTTTAATTCAGGAAAAACTGAAGGAAAAATAAAAATATTCAATATTTTAAACTGCAGTTTCTTTACTAAAATACAAAATGATTTTTGGAAAAATCGATTATGGTTTTTTAACCAATAAATACAAGAATTATCAAAGTAATCTATTCACAATAAATCCTTTTCTGCAAGATTTTTTACTTGAGCATTGATTCAAATCTTAAGTGCTAATCTGATTTTTTTTTAAATGGTTAAATTATTAATGGTTTTACTACTATAGCAGCCCCATATGTTATTGAGCTTCTAGCTAACACACTCATCAATTGCTTAAACTGATTAATAGTTCGAAAATGAATTCCACAGAACTAATTTTTCTCTATTTCATGAAGGCAAAGTGCAATGATTGAAATACTTTTGGTTTAACCCAACGCAATTTCTATACGATGCCATATGAACACATGGGGGAAAAGACAAGTCAATTGACTTTAAAGACAAGAACGTACAGAAGAAGTGGCGTCTGAAGAAGAATGTTTTTCATGATGTTTGGCTATAAAAACATAAAATAAAATGTAAAAAGTCTTGTGTTTGTATAATCGTGTATCATTGATAATTAATTCATTAATCTGTCTGTTTATTTTTTTGGAAGGAATAGAATTGCTCATTTAGACATTTTAACGGGTCGGTGAGAAAAAATCTTATAGCCATAATCATTGATTTTAATATATATAACTAGACGCCAAATCTCAGAATCTATTTTAGTTTTCGTCTATTTCAATTAATTTCGTTGCAAAGTGATTGTTTTATACCCAAATTAATTATCAATAAATAAAATCTATTAATAACATCTTTAAAAAGTCTTCTTATGAACTATCTTATGAAGAATGATGGCATATGCAATCTCTAAATTACTATTTGTAGTATTTAAGTCTTTTTAGTATATATATATATATATATATATATATATATATATATAAATTATTGCCCATGTCAAATTTACAAAAGAATGGATATATTAAAGGTGTTTTAACCAAAATGAAAAAAAAACCTTAACTCTTATTTTAGATTATACGAATGTGCATGATACCTATTAAGATAATTGCCGACTGTAAATTGCCCGAAAAGCTAAGTCGGTTACAACAGTGACAAATACTTCGCAATCTCCCCAGTGTATTCGGTGTCAGCCGCGTCCAACTCAAGAGTAGGGGTGATGAATGGTGATCCCAGACTTAATATTAATGGAGAGTCTTCAAATTAAAGTTTTAACTTCCGTATTCTTACGAGTAAAGCTGTGTAGCATTTAGGGACATCTTTTAAACAATGTATAACTGGAAATAAACGAATTTAAAATGTCAACGGTGGCTTTATTACTATAAAATTAATGTAAACTAAACTAACTGTCTATATCTAATTGTCTTTAAAACGCGTTCCTTGGTCCTACATTCCAAAATTACGAGGTCCGTTCTAAAACATCCCCAGTGTTGCTTTTTTACAGCTGGACGTTAATATAACTGAACTAAACCATTACTCTGAGAAAAAAAGCTGAATGTCTATCGAAAATAGATCCGTATTATGTCTAGCTAATATGACAAGTGGAATTTCAAGGACATCATGAAAAAAGAAAATTAAGTTCTTAATTTAGAATGCATTTGCTTGATTTTTTAATAACTTTTTTTTCATATCAAAAGAGGGTACTCTTGAGGAGGAGAGGGGAATGAAAAGATTGGTGCAAAAATTTTATATTTATGCTCTTTGCTGATGTTTTCTTTAATTTGTTTCTTACGATTTAAAACCAAACAAATGTGTTGTATTTTTATATTGATTTGAAATAATTTTCTGGCATTTAAGACTTATTTCATCTAGCATAGAAGAAACATCTTCTATATACGACAATCATAGGAGTGACATTTTTTATATGAAATAATAATTGAAGATGCGCCTTCTACATTCCCCACCAATAGAAAAAAAAATCTTTTCTAAAATTAATGTTATTAAAACCTTCCGATGATTATTATTTTTTCACATATATTATCAAATATTGTCATCAAATTTCTTTTAATTCCTAAGTAAAACCATTAGTTGTACAAGGAATAAGTTATAAAATTCTATTTCAAATCAAAACTCAACCCAAATTTATATCATACAAAGGAAAGCGATTTAAATGGGAAAAAATCCGAGTGGAATAAACCGGGTTTTAGCAGAAATTCTCTGAAGACAGAAGTTTGCTTTTAGAAAGACACGAGTCTGGTCTTTTGTGAAAAAGCAATAAACACATGGAAAAGAATCAAATTTATTTTTTCTCTCTGGTTCAAGAACTCTTTTACCAAATGTGGAAAAATATTTTTGGATCAAATTCAGTTTAACTTTAGATTTTGTATAGTGAATAGGGTCTTTAATTGAAAATTCTTCGTTGTTGAAAGAATTTTTCGATATATATCGAAGATATTTTTTCTAAAAACTATTTTGATATTTATGATATTGATAATAAACATTCGAAATAAAAATTTTCAGTTTCAGTTATATTTCTCTGAAATCTTATAATAAGATATTTATGTTATAAAAAAGGTTTGAGCAAAATTAATAGATAATTTATTATTCTTTTGCTAAAAATTCAATAAATTAAAATAAAACATTGTAGCATAATTATTTGATGTACTTTAAATTATAAAATGTAGTAATCTTTCTTGATCTTTCTCTAAGTGTTTCAAATCTATATAATATTTTGTATACCTAATTTGCACATTTTGTTTCAAATCTAAAATTGATTGATTTTTGTCAAAATTTAGCAATAAAACTTATTTTAATAATGTACACTTCCTAAAACCGCGGGTGCAATGTTTCCAAGGCATTTATTTATGTATAAGATCATATGACATATGAGGTTAACTTTATATTTCTAGCTAAATGTATGAAATGCGTTAAATATTTTAAAATGCAAATAAAAAATATAATTCTGTATGTTGAAATTATAAAATAAGTTCTATCAGATTTAAAAATCTATAAAACGATCAATACTGCAACATTCTTCTGTCCCATTTGCGATAAGAGGCATTTCCAACCAGCTCTCCAGCATCTGTTAACACGCTCCATTGATAAAAACCGCCAGATTTTGATATGGGGAATCTCCTTATCGCCAACTGTTCGTATCTGGTCATTAGACCACACGTGAATTTCAATGTGAAGAAGAAATCAATCACAACTTCAAAGGAAAGGAGTGTCCATCATCTGGATGATGGGTGGTCCCTTTTTGAAGGAATGTCATTGACGCGTGTTCCAGAGTGGTCAGCTGTTAGGACGCGTCATTTATGGACAGTCCCACGCCCCGAAAGATTGGCGCTACAAATGAGTGAATTTTTGGTTGGGCGATTGGCCGATGGGAAGATGACGTGGGCGAATGGAAATTGAGGAGGCGGAGATTGGACAGAGATAAGAGAGTGTCTTGCTTTGAAGAGAGAAGAGGCCCTTTGGATTGCGGACTGCGGTTTTTGACGCTCCACTCTGATAGCCGTGCTAACTAACACCCTTTTGTTAGGGTCTTGTTGTGTTAATTCTGCAAATTGATGGTGAACTGTTTTCACGAACTTTTTTCACGACAGGCCTTCATTCTTCAAATTTTGTGTAAATAGCAAATTTTTAACCTATAATAGAACAAGTAGCTCTATTGTAAATATATGACTGTAAATAAATGAATTATTTAAAACTTTACTCTCTTATTTGATGAGTCAGAATTAAGTCATTACAATATTAATAAAATGATCATATTGAATGAAAAAATAAAAAATAAACAATTTTTTTTCTTTTTTCCACAGGATTACAGCTAATTTGTTTTTTAACAAAAGAAACCATGCTTCATAAAACGAAAACAATCACAATTTTACACATTTTTTTTCTCCTCCATCTATTTGTACAGATCTTTGATCACACTTAAAAATAACTATACATAGTCGATTTCAGCAAGAAAATGATATTAACTGTCCTTAATATTTTTTCGTGCATCTAAATATCTGTGTACAGAAATTTCAATAAATTGTTCTTTTCTCTGAAAATCTTGAAATCTAATGTACAATTTTAAGATACAAGCAAAGCAAAGTCTCGGGAAAAAAATTGTAGATACTGAAATATACAATATCACACACCTCATATTTTTAATTAAACATTGAAGAAAAAAAAACAGTTCCTTCCCAGACAAACAACTTTTTTTATATTCCTCTTAGTTCTCACCTTATGTTGAAGGAAAATAAATATTGCTCCTGTCTACCGGCTAAAACTAATGTCCGTTTCTTTCAGCCCTGAGTCCAGAAAATGGGGTGAGAGCGAGAAGGGCTGCGCTTCGATAATGACTGTTGGCTGAAGTGTCCGTCCAAGTAGAATAAAGATAGCCTCCGACCTATAAAGGCCACCCAATCGAAAAATACGGGGCTTTCTCCCTTTTTGGGGGGAGTAGATGAGGGAGGAGAGCAATAAGAACCACGGGAATTTCATATACCATTGTAGCTGGCTGAATATGATCGAAAAAGAGAGTTGAAACCGAGCATTAAGGTTTGCTAAAAGAAATCGACGGTAGAAGATTGTCAGAATCTTTTTCCCTACCGGCTTAAATTTTGCCACGGAATAAAAATTGACGATTTGCTGTAAGAAGGAAAAAATAAAGTTAAAATTTCTTTGTAGTGCTATACTGATGTGTCTATTTATTTAAAAATCAGTCGTAATTGGTTTTTTTTTAAATTTTAGTCAGACTTTTTGGCGTATTTTCAGTTTAAAAAAGTTTTCGATTCCATTTTCTTCAGAAAATATTTTTCACCTTTCCAAGTGTCGAATTTGAATTTTTTTAACTAAAACGGAACATCAATAAAAAATTTACGTTTAATTTAATTATTTCGTAAAAAATATTATATGATTTGAATTTGGATCAATATTACACAATTTTACTTATTTTCAATTCTTACAGGTTTCTTTGCTTTTCATGTTATGATGTATGTATAAAATTTTGTTTTCAATTTTTTATTCGTATTCCCTCAAAGAGGTTTTAAGTTAAAGATAGAAATATCGGGCAGTTTTAAGTTCTATCTCATAACAATGTTTTATTTTGGTGTGGTGTATTTGTGCCGATTGTATTTCAAGCATTCATCCATTTTTTTCCAGGAAAATCAGATGTAAACTGCCAACATTTAAACTGATTGCTTAAAAATTCGTTTACTCGAAACAAACTGAAATGCAACTGAGTAGAAAAGAAGTTTTGAGCAGATGGAATCAACAAGTACAAAATTATTCTTAACTTATAAAATGAAATATTTAGTCACAAAAACACTTTATAAATTTTAATATTTTCGAATGCTTTCTTCTTTCAGCATAAACAGATTACATTTATTGTTAGTGCACCATGAAATGGTTTGGTTTATTCTTTCGTTTTATAATATATGCAAGCCGCCTTTCGAGACTTTCATCTAGAGTATCGACATAGCAAGTAGTCAAGCAATTAATATGGAATTTTTTTTTCAAAATTTGAATGTGTCATTTCAAACAACTGCTAAGCCAATAATTTAATTGAATTCAGCCTATTTGAAACTGCTGAGGTTCCCTCCGAAGTAGGAAATTTTATTTTAATCATTTAAACACATGCAAAAGCAAGTGATTGGTAATTCTTATAACTCACTTTAAATTTCCTCATAATCTTATCTAAGATTGATATCTAAGTAAAATTTTAAAACTATATCTATACTTATAATAAAGCTCAATGTGTGTGTGTTGGCGCTCTACAGACCAGACCGTTGAATCTACAGCTACCAAATTTGGTACATGTATACCTTGGAGGGTGGGAATGTGCACCTCTGAGCCCTTTTTTCGAATTTTTAATTAGAATTTGAATTAATTAAAATTTAAGCGAAATTTTGACGATTTTTCGCTGTAACTTCCGAAAATATTATCGCACAAACATGATTTTTACATCAATTTTAAGATTAAAAAATTAGCTTTGTAATTGTATCTTTGTTTTAATGTATAACTTAAGCTTCTATTTTTAACGAATTTTTAAAAGAAATATTTTAACCATGTTTTCAACAATATATTTCGGACAAAACAATAAAATTTAATCTGCACGAGCACGTCAAGGGGGAAAAATTAGGTTTTATCAGCATGTTGCCATCCTATTGACGGAAGTTCAAACTAAAAAAAAACAACTATCATTACAAATTAAATCTAAAGAAATGCAACTTTTAGCACGTGACTGGATAAAATAAAAGAAATATAATATGTGACATTTTCTAAAATAAATAATGAACGAGCAAAGGGAAAAAATAGCTTTTATTAAACTGTTGAAATCATACTGACAGAAGTTCAAATTAAAAAAATAAATTAACTATGACTGCAAATCAAATTTAAAAAAATGTAACATTCATCACGTGATTGGATGAAATTAAATAAATATTAAATGTTATGTTTTCTAAAAAAGAAATACAAGACAAAGGTTTCTATGATCGTTTGCAACATCTATATCATTAATTTAGTAAATCAGTGTTACGTGACTTTCGAAATTTAAGTATATCTGGCAGAGAAATTATAAAGAGAGCAAGGCACATAAGTATTTAATTGAAAATCTTAGACCCCATTACTCTTGGCGAACCAGCTGGTCGCCAAAGGCGTCTAGTTAAAAATAAAGAAAAATCTAAATAAACAAAATTGATATCTCAGAAAAGATATTTCTTTTTTAATTTTCAGATAATGAAATTACATATTCTGTGTCCATTCTCAGAGAGAGAGAGAGATTTAAGATAATGCAAATATCATTTTTATGAAAAATGTCTTTGGAAGATACGAACACCAGCTTTCATACACACATGGCCACATTGTCTACGTGACAATGGTTAATGTCTGTGTCTCCCACAATAAAAATTATGCTTGGTGTTGTTTCTAGCTGTATAATTTTTTAACACATTCTTTCTTCTAACTGAAGGGAATTTTGCTGACAAGGCAAGCCGACCTCCGAAAAATTCTAATAATTTTACAATTACAAAAAGCGAAGTATTGAATGAAACGTTTAATGAAGCAGTCTGAAACATTCGTATAGCGTTCTATTTGCATTTGAATGTTTCCATGCGGCAATACCTAATAAGAGTGATTTTTGTTCCTCGTAATTTAGCGTTTTTGATATATATTTTTTTTTCAGTTTAGCATCTACAATTAGTCATCTGAGTGATATTTAACTAATCAAATTGCTGCATTTATACATAAAATCTAAAATCTGTAAGATTATTAGATATTTACATTGTATGCAGAATCTGATAATTCTTTTTTATGGCTTTTTAACAGGTAAAAATTTATGCTTCATTAAACTTTTATATTTATAGGAAATAATTACAAAATTGCGCAGTCTATGCCCCATTATAGATATTTGATAAAATTTTCAGTTTATGCATACAACCATTACAGCCATATTTATCGCCACAGCATAATTATATGGTCCGTTACGGTATATGCAGTAATTTGTTGTTCGTTGCTTATTTATAGGTATTTGAATTTATTCGCCATAACAGACGCCCGAGGTCAAATGTGACTTTAAATATTTATAGTTCTCGTTTCCATTTTCTGTTTATTTATTTTTTAATGATAATTGTTAAACATTTTCCATAATAGCATTTTACTCAATGTTTGATCATCCAACAGAAAATTCAGTATCCTACTAATTGACTGCTAAATAGAAATCAAAATTTAGTTAAAAATTAGATTTGGATCGAATTTCCGTCCTGGTACTTCTTCATCATTTCCCTTAATTATCCTAACGCGTTTCTAATTAAATACACCTTACAATAACCAGTCGTTGAAGAAATTTAGCCAATTATATCATAAGTATGCTCTACATTGTAACAAAATTTAAAAAATAAGACAAACGAGTTAATATATCCTTATTATTTTGAATTACCATTCCAGATGCTGAAAATAATTATGTTTATCCATACAAATATAATGTATAATTTGTACTAACGATGCTTAATTCCTTTTTATGTTTTTTGTTAATATTTTACCTTTGACTTGCTCTCTTTTAGCATTATACAAGAAATCATTTTTTTTTCAATTTTATTACAGCTATTCTGCTACCATTTATAGGTAAAATAGCTAATAATAATTATTACATAAATGCAAAGGTATTTCAATAAAATCTAATAAGTATTACATATTAAAATTAAGTTCATAACCACTAAATTCAATTTACAAGCATAAAATTATTAAATATCTGTTGTTTCACTTAGTTTGATGGGCAAAGGCAAATTTGATCCTAATTTCTAATATCAATAAAAGATTAAGGTAAACAGTTTTTTCAAAGAATTTGTGGATACTAGTGTTTAAACACAGTAATTGTAATCTCAATGGGTTAAGGTATAATTTCTATGATTGTCTGTTAGCATTCATCAAGCTGAGATTTGTTGTAAACAAATTTCGCTTAAATTTATGGCAGAGAGTGCAAACAGATATATCTCAAAGTTTTTTTTTTAAATTTTCCTTAGAATTTTTTTATCATTTATTTAAAGGGTTCTTGTAATTTACCCCCGATATTTCCTGAAAATATAAATTATTTTATAATATTAATAATTTTCACTGTCTTATGTTCTGAAATTTTTTTATTTGATGTATAATTTTGACGCCTTGAATTTTGAAAATATTTTAGATATATTTTCTCCATTTCTGAATGTCGCGATGGTATTCAAATTGTTTTCATTGTTTGGTGAAATATTTGTTTATTTCTATTTGCTAAGCTCTAAAAATTTTTTTTTCTTTAATAGCTCACTTTTTATGAGAACATGAAAATACAAGTTTTATGAGTATACTGTTTTTTACGAATTTTTTAATGAAATTTACAGAATTGTAGTCAAAATTTTTAATATTCTCAACAAATTAAATTATTCACATCAATCAGCTAGTTGCGAAGGAAGATTATTTTTCGTTATCATAAATATGCTATGAAGAAAATCAGAAGAACGAGATTAGGAAGTGAAATGAATGGGATACTTAGAGATCAGGCTATATGTGAGATATATTTATTTTAATGTGAATTAATAAATGTAAGAAAAAACCAGCACATATTTTATTTTTTTCATGTACATCTTGACGAAATCCAAAAAAATCTAAAAACTTCCAAATAACTTACACAAAAGCGCAAAAATAATACGGTTGCTTTATTATTTTTCCTTTATGCTATCCATTATTTACTAATCTGAATGAGTTTTTTTTAAAGAAATATAAATAGAGCGAATAAATGAATCCTTAATCAATCGCTTTAAAAAAGGGATTTTTTTTTTGTTCTTAGAAGTAATTTAGAGGAATATGCGTTAATTCCCTTAAGCTCCATCGAAAGGAGTTTTTTTTTACCATCTATTCTTTATTGCCTAAACAGCATACAAAGGAAGACCCTATCTTAAAAATATTTATTAACTAAGCTGCAAATAAAACCAATCCCTGCCTAAGTTATTTAATGACCTGGTATTCTTAAAACAGAGATTTGCAAAGCTCTAGGCTTCAATATTCTAAACATGATAAAAGGGAAACAGAATAATAAACATTCACTTCTAAATTAATATATTCTCCTTCGGCTGCTTGGGGAATAAAGGTAACGTAAAATGTAACAACATTTTGGCTCTGTACATTAATAACGAATTATGGGACGAAATGTTTTAACAATTATAAAAATATTACGATACATTTATCATTTTAAGTAGGGGAATCTTTCAAAATAATTATTTTAAACATTTCATCATTCTATAACATTAAAAATTAAAAAGTGAAAAAAAGTAATTTTTTTAACTAAAATTATTTTGCGACGAAATGAAAAAGAAATTTGATGAAAATGTCAATCATAAATTCCTTTTGTCGGAAGTTGTTATTCCATCCTTAGAGACACCCCAGAAATGAGGATGGGATGCTTCCGGTATGGTGGTCGGTCCTCTTCACCAGGATGTGTATAGAAATTGTGGGGTCTAGGTCCTCCCATCGATGATGGAACATGCTTCTCACGGGGAGGGTTGTACCATTACCGGTGCTAGTTTTAAGACCTTGCAATTGTATTTGCAAGCTATATAGAGTTGAAAATGCTGAAACGCTTCATCAATTTTTATCGTAATTCAAAATTTCGTAAAATAAGTTGGTTAAAATCATTCTTCGGTATCTTGTCTATGCTAATCGAAAACTTATGTTTAATTTCTAAGCCCATATATACAGGCATGTGTGTGGAACAAGAAAAAAAATCTCTTTGATATTGCTTACGTCAATATTTGTGATGCTCTTTGCATTCTATAAGCACTAAAGCACTAACATTTTAAATAAAAAATTATACTCTTCTGTAATTAAAACGGCCGAAGAACTAAAAATTTGTATAACACTATTAAAGATTAATTGGTACTTTTCCATTATGCCGGCGAAAATCTCGCCAAACAGACATTTTGGCGATAGCACACAGTCGCCATTTTGTAGCAGGTGACAAAATGGCCTCGACTTTCTTTAAAAAATGTGGCGGTAAAAGATTATCGGTGGCGATATTCCATTTGGCTTTATTTGAATCATTATTGGCGGCTTTTCGCTTGCGCCGGTTTAATGGAAAATTACCGATTAATTTAGACCATTTCAGTAAGGGCCTTTGCAATTACATACCTAATTTATGCCATTTAAGTACTGTTTTTCCTTGAAGTGACTATTGATTGGTCAGAAAATGCGAAGAAAATGTAATAAATCGATTATATTTAATCACAGATATAATCTAACTATTTTATATAGAGAAAACTTTTAATTTTAAAAATATATCTAAAGAATATTTTATTAGAAAAGGATTGATGATGATGCATTGCCATGAAAAAAGGGTGCAGTATCTTCTCAAGGTGAAGGCCCCTGAAGGCAGAGTTCTGACTCGCGGCTCGTATGAATATGACACAGGCGCATTCGTTTTCTAAACCCATTTTTAAATTGAGATATTTTCACACACCTCGTAGGAAAGAAAACAGGGTGAAGAGCAATCATGCCCGAACACCTAGCAGCTTGGAAAGGTTGTCACAATTACCCAAAACTCACATATAGACAAGGACGCCTCACCCATGCTCAATTTGCAAAGAAATCAGAACCTGCAAATATACCGAATCTCGCTAAACCGACACTGCAAAACCCCAAGTTCACTCATTCATACCCAGAGACGACATCTCACCCTACTTTGGAAGCCCACAAATCAGAAGATATTAATGATATCAGAGAAATTTTTGAGGTACTCAAGGTAATAAAAAATATATTAAAAGAATTCTCTGGACTACTAAAGGCTGCAAAATTAGCAAGAGAATCCAAAGATATATAAGAAAAGAAAATCATCATCCTGAACGTGCTCTTGGAATAGACAACCTCTCCAAACCCTAGGAAACAGCTCTTTGATTGGCTACACTGGACAAATACAAATCTTGCTCCTCTGATTGGACCACCACTCAGCTACACCCCTGGCCTAACAGTTTCTTCCAGTTCGGGCTTCATTCATGCTTCGGCATCCATGCTATCCACATCTGTCGCTCCTTCCGAAGAGTTCCAAGGCAATATACTGACCTTTAGGCCTCTTTCTCTTTCTGTCATTATAGAGGATAAGCCCCTGCCGAGGCTAGACACCCTGTCAACCAAACTCATATTTAGCAATCATGCCCGAACAAAGACTTGAACCCGAGAAGCCCCGATCACGGGGTCAGGGAGCTGGCATTAAAAGAAAAGGACTTAAAGAATGTAATAAATTTTTTCAACAGCTTTTTATGAACCTTTTATATGAATAAAATAAAATTTAATTCATAATGTCACTTAAAGCGTTTCCTCTATTAAAAGTATATTCATATCTCTAAGGTTTAGAGCCAGTCTATCCGACAAAAAAAATCACATAATTTCATAAATGAAAAACTATAGAGAAACAGTTTCTAAAAAAACCTATTTGAGAAACTATCTACCTAATAAAAATATCCTTTCAAAATGTTACAAACTAAATTTTCCTTAAATTTTTGTCGCTCTACTAAACTGTTGCGATAGTATTTTGTAACCTTATATGAACTCAATTTTAAAATCAGGTGAA
This sequence comes from Argiope trifasciata, assembly GCA_026543055.1. Taxonomy (NCBI): domain Eukaryota; kingdom Metazoa; phylum Arthropoda; class Arachnida; order Araneae; family Araneidae; genus Argiope; species Argiope trifasciata. The sequence goes on from JAPMOQ010060822.1 coordinate 43,584, forward strand.
AAATTATAAAGATTTTTTTCATGCACTTTGTTTCTTTTATTAGAAAAAATTAACGGATATTTTGTTTTGAAATTAATTTTTGCAGTTATTCCCTTAAGCGCCTTCAATTAATTATTTATTAGATTCTTCACTAACTAAGAAAAAGAAAACGAAGAATTTTATCTTCGAAATAATCATCCAAAGCTAGTATAAATAAAATTCAGCGCACGTTATTTAAAGCCAGAGCCAGTTATTGCTCCAGCGTTCTTAAAATATGGATATTCTAAACTTGCATTACATTACGCATTCTTAAAACATGGATACATGGAATCTCTAGGGTACAAAATTAAGAAGATTGCTTTTAAAATATCTCACATTACTTTCTCAATTTATATTTTACACCGTTAGATATTTAGACAAAAAAAACCGAGGTTTAAAGGAAGAAATTTATCAGTTCATCGTACTTTCGTGTAGTAATAATTGTGGATGGAGTCAAATAGGAAATAGAAAATACCATACATAAAAAATATCATTTTATGGGATTTTTCCGAGTTTATGCAACGCAAGAAACCCATGAAATGATTATTTTATGCAACTCACGGCTTGCAAAATACTCAAACCGTGAGTTGCATAACAGTTATATTGTGTAACTCACGGTTTAAAACCATTTGCTGAAATGTACAAAATTGGAAAGTTACATATATCCATTAATGAAAAGTGCCATTTTTAAAATTATGCAGAAAGCAGCTATAGATTATTTCAATTTTAAGATTTTTTTACTATACCTGAGTAATAGAGATTTTAAAAAAAGTTTAATTATTGTTGATATTAAGGGTTTAATGTCAGCTTAATATAAAACTCGGTAAATAATTAATTTCACAAACATTTTTTAACCAATAATTTTTTCTTGTATTACTAACTAAATAAAGAGAAATGGAAGTTTCTTTGATGTAAATATTAATTAACTGAACTTCAAATAATAATCTATTCATATTTATTTGATGGTACGATGTCTTTAAAAACTTGAAAATGAGAAGATTAAATAAAAAAAAATTAGTTATTTAAAAACGTTTGACGAAAAAAGTAATTATTATTTTCAAAAAATAAAAAAGTTAATTAATAACCAGAGAGATTTAGAGAGTTATAAAATTCATCCATAAATTAAACTTTTTGGTTGAGATCTTTTGATATACTTTTCTTCGTTATAAAATATTATTTGCTGACGTTGCAAAATTGAAGTGTAACAAATTCACAAACATTCAATTACCAATTAAATCATAATTGAAGTTACTGTGAAAGTCACATCTAAAAATTACCTCAATGATAAAATAATTTCATAATGACTGTTCCATTGTAAATTTTCTATAATTTTAATTATTACTTATCTTACTGAGTAACAGAAAGTGTATGTTAAATATATATGAAAGAACTTTAACAAATATTTTATTATGTGCCAAATATATATTATAGTATATATCACATATTAAATGTATTTACATGGTAATAAACTAGTCGTTTTATATCTAAAATATTAAGAACGAATCCTAGATTTAAGGTATCCGAATTTGATCAAAGGAGAATTTTTGAAAAAAATGGATTTTTTAAAAAAGATTTTTGATTTTTGATGTAATGTCAGTTATAAACACTATAAATACAAAAAAAAAATGTTGGAAAATATAATATACTTTGAGAAAAAAGAAAATTTCTTGTAGGTTTAAATGAATTTTCACCAAAACGGTTAACACTCTACATAAAATGGCAATGCAATCATTTTATTTTCCTTTGCACACAATTTATAAAATACAATTATGAATGAAATGAACCAACATCTATGAAAAATCTTGAGATGCGAAGAAGTTATGGGTAAAAAATATACGTATACATGTTTTCATAAATTCTCAACTTTATTTCTCTAAAAACACCTATAAATGAAAAAGTATTTCACCGACAGTAAAACTTTTGGTTCATTTCATTGCCCATATTATTTAAAACACGTTGAGAAATTTTTATGTAAATACATGTATCAGTTTTTGAGATATCCTGTTAACGGTGAAGAATTTTTATGAAAATCAAAACTGAAATTTAATACAGATTTTAGCTGAAAAATATGTTTTGTTTAAAATTCTCCTGCATCATAGGTCTGGTCTTCCTTTTACTTGAAAAGATAAACTGTTTCAGAATGAAAAAAGTTTGAGCTACAAGATATAACAAAAAAAGCAAAAATTCGCCAATGTGGTCGATAACAAGTGTTTTGAAGTAGTCGGATACCTTAAGAGGTGATAAGCGTAAAAATCAAAATTTCTTAATGTAGTAGTGTTGTGAGCAGGTAATTATTTGGGCTCATTAAACAACCCAAAAAATCTAATAACCTAATAATTATTTATTAGGAATATATTACTTACAGACAAGTTTATAACATTAATTTTTTTAGTGGGCAGAGCAAAATGACTGAATTATTCAGTAACAGCACATTATCCTATTATTGGTTGCTCATTTGGTCTTTACTTTACTGTCTTACCGTCAAGAGAAAAACCCTAGTAACCCTAAAAGTCGACTTGAAAACGGGATGTTCTATTACATTTTGGGGGGGTGAAGGAAAGGGCAGTATTTCTTTTGGCGCCAATGAACCAGTAAGAAGTATCATTATAAGTAGAAGAATCGCCGGTTAGAAGTCCCATTTTGCTTTGTACTTCTATTCATACTTGCAATAATGATTTCAAAAAAGTGCAAATGATTGCTATATAATTTAAAAAATATTATAAATATCTGACGGTTTAAATTTGTTTGATCAACTAAATTAAATCAGGATTTTTGTGTAATTGTATTTCACTTATATATTCAGTTAGTAATAGATGTCAGCAAAACAAAAAAAAAATGAGTAATGTTTTAATTTATTAAGTTACAGCATTAAGATTGAGGATACATAAATCTTCAAGAAAATATCAAACTATTTTGTTATTATCCAATGGTTTTTATTTATTTAACGAAGTCTCAGATCCTAAAAATTCGATACAAAAGCAGTTGAAGAAATATCACTGAAGGCTTTCTTAAGCAAGACATTATTTTAAAGCTTAAATAGCAAGGAATTTCTAAGTTTATCTACAATTTAATTTTATTTTTCACATAAATACATTTGTATAAACACAAGCTAAAAGAATGTCTCGCTTAATGAAGCGCGCTCAGTTAGCCAAATCTGGTGGTCTGCTTTAACGCCTTCTTCGCCCCCTTACTTAGACTCGTCTGCTTACTGCAACCATGGTCAGGGTTCTTCTTGTGATGGTAGGACAGTATTTACAGTTTCAAAGAGTGTTGATTCAAATACTTGCGTTAATTATTGGCAGATTATAGAAGGGGTGTCCAAATGAAAAAGTCAATCATTTTTATACAAAGGACTTCAATAATTTTTATACAAAGATTATGAAATTTGAATTGAATTTTTCTTGAATTTTGTAATTTGAATAAAACTCTACTTGTGTTTAAAAATATGACTCTATTTCAAAAAATCAGTTTCATTATTAACGAAAATGTACATGAATTTATCTTGATCCATGTGATTATATCTTAAGTTTTATACAAATTTGTACGAATATTTACCCTCTTATTTGTCATTTTTTCAATTTTTCTGTTGTTTGATTTAATTAAAATCTGAAGAAATATTTTTATAGAATGAGAATTAAAATTTTGACTGAAATACTCTTTAATATTTTTATTCGTATGTAAGAAAAGGATTATTGTAAAATGAATATCAAATATTAGAGTGTTTTTCTCTGTTTATATGTTTTCCTTTCTTTTGGAATGCATATTTAATGGACAAAATATTGATAATTTCATACGCATGCAGACATGCGTTTCTGTTAAATCAATCTTCAAAAGTTCAAATCTTCATTTTGCTTATTGAAAAAATAAACAACTCTTTGTTGCGATAATTAAAAAAAATAACTATTTATATTATTTTCAGTGAATTTTTATATCATTTTATTTCCACCAATGCATTATCCCTCCCCCCCTTATTATTTTCTTTTTTAATCTTTCTACTTTAAAGTTTCTAAAAAATTTCAAAAATTATTATTATAACCATGAAATTTATGCATATTTTACAGTTTAAAGACAGGTTAATACATCAAATTTTCCCGCATGAAGAAGACTGTAATAAAATCAAATTTTTAAATCTCAAATATTTTTCATTTTTTTTTATTTCCCTATTTTTGCTATATCAATTTTTTTTTAATATTTTCTGCCAGGAAAAAAAACTGCTTGAAACAAAAAGTGAATAATTAAGTTTGAAATTAACTCTTTTTTTTATTCTAATTTATTCTGATTCTGGGGTATATAATTTAATCTTCACCAAAAGATAAAGTAATCGAGAAAAAAAATTTGGTCAGTTTATTTACGCGAACTTAATTTGTGTTGACTGTTTAAAATAAATAAGCTAACACAAAATTGCGAGATTTGATTAGAAAAGAAAGGTAAAATCAATGAAAAATGCGCCCCCTTCTGCTTTGGAACACTAATTTATAATTTTCTTTCGTTAGAAGGTGCTATAAATTCTTATTACGGAATCTCTTCATTAACTTTACAAGGATAATAGTCATTTATTTTTGCATTATTCGATTATTCTTATTAAATAATCAAATAAATAAGATTTCTAATTTGTTTTCTAAAAAATATCTCTTAGTTTTTTATTAAATTATCGTTGACTTAATTAAATTTTTTCAGGATAGTTAATCTTGTGTCTTAGAAAATCCTACTCTATAATATCACTTTTTTTGATGTTATGTCCGCGTGACCATGGAAGGAGGGGAGGGCAGTTGTTTTTGAAGGTTAAAACCCCTGAACACTCGAGGATAGAAGTCTGACTTCTAACTCAAATGAAGCTGAAACACTCACACATTCGCCAGCACAGACCTTTTTTTATAGTGAGAAACATTCACACATCTTACAAATAGAAAACAAAAGAAGAACAACTATGCCTGAACCAAGATTCGAATCCTGGACCCCCAGATCACGGGGAAAACGCGCTAACCCTAATTCACTACGCCGACAAAAATTACTTTCCATCTGATAATCTGAAATGATACCAGAATACAATACAACACCGTTGAAGAATTTAGAAATATTACTCACTTAGACAGTGAAGATTATAACGTCACCCTTACAATAACATTTCAATTTAGCTTTAATTTAAATAATGTTTTTTAAATCAATTAATTAATGATTTTTTATAATTTTTTGAAAATATTTAAGCTTATATGCGTTTATTTTTTGAATACGTATTGTGGAAAAATGACTACAGTAGTAAAATATATGAAGTAATGACTTGAAGAACTAACATATTTCATTCTTCTTACTTATCAAAAACATTATGGGGTAAATTTACAAATGTTAGTCACTTAGGTAGTAAGCATCTTGAAGCTACATATCTAATAACTTTTAATTTTAGATCTACATTTCCATAAAATTTTTAAAAAATATATAGTAATGGTTTTGAATAACTTTTTGAAAATATTTATGCTTAAATCTGCTTATTTTTTAAATATAAATCATACAAATATGACTAAAGTAATGAAATTGGTAACGAATTAACGAATCAACTGTAATTCATTTTTCTTATTAATGAAAAATATTAAATTATTATTATAACTTAAAAAGAAATTGCAAATTTCAAGAAATAAAATCTTAGAGTTGCCAAGCGGAATATATTACAGTTGGATAATCGAAAATTATAATTAATTATTAAAATAAATAAAAACTATATTTTATATGATAATTATTTCAATGAATCAGTATAAATTAATATTTCATAACATTAGTTTATACTGAAAATCTCTAATGTTTCTAAATCAGAAAATTAGCATTTATTACAAATTTGTTTGTTCGGCAACAAGCTAATTACAATTTTTAATCGTCTTACCTAGCCAAGGTTTCCATCACCGTGGTTTTAAGAAATTGTTTTGTTTCCCATTGGGCTAAAAACTCATTTCAACTAATAAGATTTAAAAAAATTTTAAAATACTCAACCCACCAGCAATTTTTTAGATCTTGATGGGATTTATCTATAAGTAATTCAGTCATTGGAAAAACACGAGGCTACATAATTTAAAACAAAGAAAGATTCTGAAGAAAGTTCATTTCTATCTCTCATTAAAAATATGTTTGAAACATCCATTTGTGGTAAGTAATTGATTCTTTTATTTAAAAAAAAAAAAAAAAAAAAAAACAAGCAAAATTTTCGAGCCGCTCGACCAATTTTGAGATGAAAAAATCCATCAATTTTCTAAATATCAAGGCATGTGTAATCTGATAGTCTCGTGATTGTTTCAAACGGATTTAAACTGTTTAATGACTTAAATGAATTAAGAAAATTTGTAAGAATTCAGAGAATGAATAATGAAGTTGTAACTTTGGCTTAGTTTTAACAAATGTGACAACCATCTGCATTATTTTCTAATAACCCATAAAGCGAAAAATGGATGACTCAAAAACGATAAATCCCCAACTTGTTGTCTACGTATTTTTAGGCTTCAAAAGCCTCAAACCAAAACAACTTTATGTTCTCATATAATAAATATATTGTGCAAACATATGCAAAGCCTTGGTAATTAAATTCAAGTAAAAATGATGTAATTTAGGTAAAAATAATATATTTGCTTATAATTTTCAAACTATAATTAAATACTTTACATATGTAAAAAAAAGCATTTTAAGAATTGATGAATAAATACTTTTATAACACATATGGCTACTATAAATTAATTATCTTAAATTAAGAGTTCGTTTCAGGAATTTTTTTTAAAAAACGAGTCCAAACCACAGAAACAAAGAATTAATTGTTTATATTTATTCTTTATGAATTTTTGAATAACCAAGGCTTTATTTGAAACATACGCGAAGACTGCTGCCATTATTTTCCAAGTTACATTCGCCCAATATATTTTCCCCGTCATTTCAGTTTCTTCTGAAAGATCCAAGTAACCATAACAAAAGCTGAAAGCAGACGATATAAGAAATTGCAAAACCAGGGCAATATAGCTACTCAACTTATTACTCTGTCTAGTCAGAGCGACTGAATAATCAATTGCATACAGTCAAAACACTTCCTTTCAAGGCCAAACCATAATCAAATAATGGATTTTGTTCTGGAGATAAAGGGATTCTATATTCGTTAACATTGTTTTCATGTTCACCTAATGACAGATTTCCCAATTGATAGTTAGCTGACTAGAGCCGAAAACAAGGCTATTAAAAAATTCCATTTTTTTACTTTTTCTATACGAAATACTGTTATCATCATAAAATTCGAACTCGACATTCTGATGCAACTAGACGTTTTATACCCTCTGAGTTCAAAAAACACATTTTGTAAAATTTCTGCTTTTCTGTCTGAGACAAAGATAGTCAAAAGATATTTTGGGCTGGAGTGATGGAATTTTGTATAGGGCCTTAAAGCGAATTTGTAAATACATATCAGATTTTTAATAAAATCTGTTCATCGGAAGTTTATCTGTCAGCCTGTAACAATACGATAACTGAAAAAAAAGGAAATTTTTTTATTATAGTATAAAAGCTTATATAACCCCATTAATTCATTTTTATGTAATAAATGAAATTTATAATGATGTTCAGATGAGGCTTTTAAAATTGTATATTATCTTGCGAAAAATTCTAATAACCTATTTTAATATAGAATTGCAAAACTATAGCTATTCACTCACTTTCTTTTTTCATAAATATGTTTATATCCACTCATTCATATTCACAATGTTTATAATCCTTTTATATTTCCCAATCTAGATTCTAGTTTCGAATTTTATTAAATCATCATCTTTGAATGTGGGAAATCGATTGTGGGGTTTTTCATTTTCGGTAAATGTCATACATAATCAATACGAGTTTAAAAGATGAATAACTACGTTTCAACTGAAACATATGAATTATTATTATGTGAGAACATGATGTAGTTTTTTCTTCAGGTATTTGGAGCCTCAAAATGTGAAGGCAACAAATTATTGAGGTCTCAAAATGCGTAGGCAAGAAATTTGCTATTTATCCTTTTTATTTTGTTTCGTTTTGGAGCCGGCTTTCACAGTATAGCTTTTGAAATATCTTCCGCCTACTAATGTTGTTTAATTTTATAGTCGGCTTTCACCGTATAGCTTTTGAAATTTCTATAGTTTGCTAAGGCAGTTTTATTTTCAATTCGGCTTTCACTATATAACACCTGAATTATCTATCGACTGCTTTTACAGTATTTCCCTTGGAAGTCACAGTGTCATTGCCTAAATCACGCAACAGTGTTTTTTAAAATCAAACAAGTTAAAAGATAATTTGTTTAATCGATAAAAAAATGTTGATTCGGGAATAACGCAGAAGATTGTCACATTTCAGCTAATTAAAATAGGTTTAATGGAAAATAATGCAGAAGGTTGTCACATTTCGCGATTTATCACCAACTGAAGTTGCTGCTTGATTTTCAAATCATACACTCTCCAGATTCATACGGATCGTCTTAATTAATTTAAGTCATTAACCAGTTTAAACCGGTTTGAAACAATCACTTGATTAACAGATGAAGCACACGTCGATATTTAGAAAAACGATGGATTTGTTTTCATGTCAAAATCCATCGAGTTTCAAAACTCTGTTTGCCAGCTAGAAAAATTGAAAATGAAAGTTATAAAAAATTAAAGTTATACAGAGAAGGGGGGGGGGATAGAGACCGATAGAGAAGTCTCGTGATAGCTTCAATTCGGTTTAAACAGGTTAATTACTTTAAACAATTAAGACAAAAATTAACTTAATAAATTATAATATCCTCGCATGATTACTTTAAATTTGCGATAGTTGATTTCCTTTTTAATTTAATTTTTTTTCGTATTGTAATATTGAAGATACTTCATCTCTTTGTTTTGACCGTTCCCAACTCTGTGAACAATATATCAGCCAATTTTTTTTCTTGCACAGCATATTTCTACAGATCACAGGTGCGAAGCGTGATTATATTCGAACTCCTAACCCCCAGATTTGCTGAACAGTTTCAACAAAAATCGAGACATCGTCCGCCGCTATCAATAAGCTATTTCCACTAGCAAACTGATATTTACATATGCAGTCAGAATCTTGGCGTTTCGCGGCCGACATTAAAACTGAAATAGCCTTCCAGGCCATATGTTTGATAATCCAATTCCCTGGCGCATCTGAAAGATTGAAGCAGATGAAACAGCATCCAACAAATTGAGTTTAATGATTCATTTGTAACTGATTGGCCCATGAAGAAATCATTCAACGTGGAACTATTCATCCACAATTTAACAAACACATTTATATTGTAACGTCTCTATCTGGTCCAATTAAATGAAGGATAGCATTTTAATCAAATTACTTTATTTTTTTAGCTTTAATTTACAGAAAAATACTATTTATCATCTAAGTTAAGTGAAAAGTTCTATGTGGATCACCACAAGAATAGTTCCTTGTAATATTTCGGAGAAAATCACGAGAATAGCTAACCGGCCGTCAAAGTCTCACGCTGGTACCGGGGTTAACACCAGGAATCCTCCGAATCCCTAGGGTGGAATCTTCTCTCGAACGCTCTGCTTTCACCGATCTCTCCTCTGGACCTTTTCACCAAAAAACTCCTCGATCCTTTTTCTCTCCAAAAGCCTCGCCTTTTCTCTCTTCTTTTAACTCCTCCTCTCATCCATATTGGAGCATTTGGGCTGCCGAATCTCCAATCGTCGTTCAGCAAAAACTTCATTAGTCTACAGTTGACCTCAAAAATGTTTGTGGTCCACAGTGGAAAGCAATGCAGGATACACATCTGTGTCGCAGACACGATTAGTGCACGGGTGTTCCCTTATCTGGACTCACTCTAAAGGGCCAGATGTCCGTTCTTAGAAGGAGGGTTCCCCACCTGTCCATCTGTAAGCAATTGCACTGCCATAAAACGTTGCCATTGAGGAGACCAGTCTGGACATGACAATTATGGAGCGTGTGAAAAAGACACCACAATGGTCAGACCGGGGAGAAGGTGAATCATTACAATATCATTTTCCCCTCTTTATCCTTTAGAATGGGAGATAAAGAAAGCTTTATAAAGCCAGATGAAATGAAATGTAATCGGCAAGTTAGGAGAATGAGCAACAAGGAAAGCAGGAAAAAGATATTGGATTATTTTTCTGTACATATACGAAATAGTGGAGTAAAGATGTTCAAAATAATAACATAAATTATGATTTTATATCCCAAATGTGAAGCAAAATTAAATGCTATTTTTTTTTTTTTTTTCAAAATGCAAACACTCCACCTCCTTTATTACTTGACAAGACACCACATGCTCAATTTTTTGCATTTTTGAAGCCTATCAGGTTTTAAGTGCTCATTTAAATTTTGTCCTTTTAAAGTACTTTTATACATTATCTGTTTTTAATATTACACATTGATATGACTTAAACTATGTTTTGGCGAAGCATAATCAAACCAACTCCAAAAAAAAATCCAAACAATCCAATCCAAATTTAAGGATTAATACTCCTTTTTGAAGCAATAAGAAATACTGGAGATTTTTTTTTCTTCTACATTTCTGCTTTATCCTTGAATATAATGTTATGACATTGATGTCATAACATTATATTCAAGGATAATACACTACTTATAGTATATACTTATATATCTACATCATATCCATTATTTCATTAAATAAACAAGAGATTTCTTAAAAGATGGAGAATTTAGCAAGCAAAAATATTCTATATAAGTGTGCAGAAAACAAGTAACTTCACAGAGAACTAAAATGCATACTCTTCGAATTCATGCAGAAGAAATTATTATCGGAGGATGCAACCGGTGTCCAGTCTAAGATCTCTACTATTGTTTATGCAATAGTATCCAACCTTTATTGAGCATTTCTTTCAATATTTGAATGTTTTTAACGAACATAACCAGGCTTAAGGTATCGACTACGTTCGAATAAACATTTTTGAAAATTGAATTATTTAATTAAAATTTAATTGAAACTATTTATAATTTTTAGATGTATTGTCAGTTATAAACACTATAAACACACAAAAATATTTGAAAATATAACATATTTTGAGAAATAGGAAAATCTGTTGTAAATTTTATGAATTTTAACCAAAATGGTTAATACTCTACACAAAATTGCAATGCAGCAATCCTATTTTTCGTTGCACACAAGTTATAGAATATGAATCAAATACTAAGAAAAATATTGAGATGTCAAGAAGTTATAGAATTCCCAACTTAACTTTTCGAAAACCACCTATAATCGAAAAAGTATTTGATCTACAATAAAACATTTGGTTCATTTGATTGCCCATAGTGTTTAAAACACACGTTGAAATTTTTATGTAAATACCTGCTTTAGTTTTTGAGATATTATGTTAACGGTGGAGAATTTCTATGAAAATTATAATGGAAGCTAAAGACAAATTTTAACTGAAAAATTTGTTTTGCTTAAAATACCTCTTAGTGATAGGTTAGACCTTCCTTTTCCTAGAAAAAATAAACTGTTTTAGAAATAGAAAAGTCTGAACTACAAGAAACAACAATACAAAAAAAATTCGCCAATGTAACTAGCGTTTTCAACGTATTTGGATAGCTTAAAGCATCTTTCAACAACACCCAATATATATCTATATATTCTGTAGTGTTAATAAATGGTAGCAACTTTTTCAATTCAATTTGGTGATGACTTCACTTTCTAGAAACTTCACACAAGTACAATGCGATTTTTGCATAATTTTCCGCAGGAATGAAATCTTTTCCAATGGCAACTCGGAAAGATATAAACATGAAGAAAGATGTTTTGATTTTTGGTGATAAATCGGCTTCCACAATTATTATGTTAATCTACTTATTCACGATGAACAGAATAATAATTTCTGTTATCTGATGTTTGGATATAAAAGTGACCCTAAATCTTCCCAAATCGTCTGGCATCGAAAATAACCTGAAACACTGAAACTAATTTCATTTTTTATGAAGATTTTATTTGGAGAATTGTCAGTTTTTGTATCGCTCACACAAGTATCACAGACACCAGCTAACACTAAAAAACTACAGGTGATTATCAAAAAAACGGAAACACCTGTGAATAAAGTGACATTTTTAATGCACTTTGTAAATATTAAAATATGATGATAGTCAATCTTATTTTTATAAATAGTAATTTATACATTCTGGTAGTATGTGTTAGTTTTATTGAAATTCTGTGATTCCTAGATTTTTTCAAAAGTGTAAAACGTCGGATCTTAGATTTTCAAAGATGCCAAATTGTAGGAGCTAGTATAGCTGGAGTAAGTGTGACCAAAACACCCCAAATTTTAGGCGTTTATAGAGCTACGATGTCTAAATCCATGACAGCATAAATTTAGCAAGGCTAGACAAGCTCGACAAAGCAAAATAGTGGACTGAAAGAGAAGCTCGGTGTAAGGGATATTGAAAGGGTTTGTAATGTCCAAAAAGCGAACAACTGCAGCAACAGTGATTGCAGAGCTCAATACCCATCTGGTTTCTTCAGTGCCTGTGATTAGAGTTAGAAGGAACCTTCATAAATAGAGCATTAATAGCAGAGCAAAGATTCACTTGCCCTATATGCTATCGGTAAACATCGTTTATCGTGGTGACACACTCACAAAACTTGGTAATTGATAAGTGGAAGAAAGTAATCTGATCTGACGAGTAGTATTTCATATTTTTCCATACGAATGCAGGAATGCATGTTTGGAGGACAAATATACAAGCATATGATAATGGTTGTCTGCTATGTGTCAAGAATGCCATAATATGGACATACATGCCGTAGTTTTCAGATGGACCAATCGTAACCCTAAAAAGAAAGATCACTGAGGAGAATTATAGAGGAAGTTTGCTGACCGGGTTCATCCTATGATGCAAACTTTGTTTCCTGCCAGAGATGGAATTTTCCAGGATGATGATGCACATAACCATGCAGTGACTCTTGTATAATAATGTTTGATAAACCCGAGAATGAAGTTAACATCTGCACTGGCCCGCACAGTCACTAGATCTCAATGTAATTAAGTTGTCATGGTCTATTTTAGATAGTTCAATACAGAATATATATACACCAGAGGTATCTAATCGATAACTTTTACAATATCTCCAGAAAGAATGCTACAATATTCCTCTAAAGACTATTATATACTTGTATGAGTCGAATTCTAGGCTTTCCAATCTGTATTACATGCCAAAGGCAATCCTACTCCATATTAATTAAGGAATCTTTATAGATCTAAAGTGTTTCCATTATTTTGGTTACCACCAATTTGTTAAGGACGGTGGGTGAATAGAATGGCTTCTTTGGTTTATCACAGTAAAATTAGATACATTTCGTATTAATGTCTTATTCCAGAAACATACCAGATGATAGATAAAAAATAGATCGACTTTTCTTTTCTTTTCTTACAACGAAAAATACATCGATTGGAAAATTATCTCAAACTTTTCTTTAAATTATCTTATTTGCAGATATATTCGAGATTTTGAAGATTTTCAAAATGCAAGAAATAACTCCAATCTTTTTTGATACGCTTGTCAATCAAATGTGTGCTTGTCATTCATTTTACAACGCATTAAACAACTTAGATGTCTTCTCAAACTTTATAGAAATTATTGAATATCTTTAATAAAGCTTTTCGTTTCTTTTTTTGGCTATAGACTAGCTTTGCATTCGATAAACTGTTGCTTTATGCATCTTCTTATTCACTTGTGATGCTTTGTTCAAGACAGCAAGCTGCTAATTATCTTATGTCTGAGATAAGATTTAATGCTGTTTTAACATGATATCCTTTTTTACAATTTCTATGATTTTCAAATTACGAAATGCATCGTAATTTAAATTGAACTCAGCATTCTAAGTTACGGCTTCATACAAAATAATAAATCAGAAATTTTCCCCATGTTAACGAGTCTAAGGTTTACAAACTCATTAAATGAATTCTCCGATACCATAAAACCCAATTTCACTTTTATGCTTGTAATGGAATATATTATTTGTAAAATATTTAATGATTAAATTGCATCTTTCCAATCCAACATTATTTCTCTATGATGCAACAAAAATCCGTAAATGTCATCTGCAGGCCAAGCCAATGAACTTTATGGATAAGGAAAAGATAAAGGATATTTGACGTTCGGGAAATAATATTTTTCACCAAATTTGGCTCTAAAAACCCCGTTTTAAATCCATAATTGTTTTGCCTCTTGCCTTGTTCTATGATCAATGCTAGAGGTATTCGCAGTACACACTTGTTAGCCATTATGGATTTGGTAATAATGTTTTCGAATTAGAATAATACTGTGATAGGCTATTGCCACCATGTTCATTAATTTTAATAATAACTGTAATTTTTAATTTTTTTAATTAATTTGGCCCCACAATAGTTGCGTAGTGCTGATCTTCATTCATAGCATATCGCACTACCAAAGGCATCGCACTATTAAATGGCTCCAATCATGTCTTACTAAGAATGAAATTATATTCCATTTTCTAAATTTGTGTTTGTCATTATTGATGTTCCCATTTTTAATGGATATTATCGTTTATTTTTATTTTCTATAAAAATTCATTACAACTATTGAGAAATAACTTTAATTCCCATTTTAAATTATATTTATGAACTTGATACCTATTAAGATAATTGCCAACTGTAAATTGCCCGAAAAGCTAAGTCGGTCACAACAGTGACAAATATTTCGTAATCTCCCCAGTGTATTCGGTGTCAGCCGCGTCCAACTCAAGAGTAGAGGTGATGAATGGTGATCCCAGACTTGATATTAATGGAGAACTTTCAAATTAAGGTTTTAACCTCCACATTCTTAGGAGTAAAGCTGTGGGTCATCTTTTGAACAATGTATAACGGAAAATGAATGAATTTTAAATGTCCGAGGCCGCTCATTGCTATAAAATTAATGCAATTTACATTACTTATCTAAGTATTATTCAGATTTTAAAGATAACCTTATTGCTTGGGGAGTTATCTTTGGTTCTACCTATCTCAGATTTTGTTCGGCACTTAAAATCTAACTAAAATGTACAGTTACTTCGCAGTTAATTACTTTTCTAATTATGGTTGATTATGTAGTCTAAATATATTGAAAAATTGTTTATGGAATTCTTTTAATATGATATGCAATACACCTTAAGGCTGTTGAAGAATTGTTGAGGATGCAAAAGCAATAAGAAGGATTTCATCGTTTCAGTGGCATAACGAAAATTTCCACAATCATTAAAAATTCTCATTTTTTAATTTTTTATCAATTACGATTTATTATATTTATTTATAATTAATTATTGAAAGAAATATTGTGAATATCTTAGTCTTAGGCAGCGAATTCTATTTTAAAATACATTTATATGAAAAGTTGAAATTTGTCTGTTATTATTAAAGTGAGGAGATGTTTTCGTTACTCGATATAATCCCGAATTTTAATTCTTTGTTTCTAAATTATCCCGCTCTTTATTTAAATTTAAATGAGTCTCTATGCATATATAGATTCTAATTATAGTAACTTTATGGAGCATTTTTTTTGACTAAAAGTTCATTATAAATTCCCATCTGTTGTTATATATGAAAAGTATTTAGACGCCTTAATAGCACACGAAATATGAATGATAGTATATCCCAAATAGCTCGTTATTTATGCACGAGTTCAAAATTCGTATAGAAGAGTAATTTTTTTTGTCGTGTCCAAGAAGAACAATTAGATAAATTATTTAATAGTTATATTCTATCAAATATCCTTCCCAGCTTTTATTGCTTACTGAAATCAGAGTCTCCGATAGACCAATGTAGTAAGAATAGCCTCAAAAAGTAGAAAATGCAGCTCTAAAATAAACTTCATTTCTGTTTCTTTACCTTTTCCCTACTTTAATAAATGTTTAAATTTTGAACATGTTGTGTCGTTTTGTCTTACTTTTTTTCTTTACATACTTAAAATTGGATTTTATATAATACTTCTTACTCTTACCCTAAGTCATCATTTCAGATTAAGAGTCTCAATTCTAGGATATCCTATAAAAAAGTGTAGAAGAAACATTTTTGTAAATAAATTTAAGCAAACCTTGTAAGTCTTTAGATTTGTATTAATTGATAAAGATTTCGTTAATTTTGCTCATCTAGTTCCAAATAAGTCCTTGGCAATTGGTTTAATAATGCACCTGTTGAAAAATGTCCTAATTCTTTAATCAATATGAGCTGGCTAAAAGATTTTCTAAATTTAGACAGAGCAAGGAATAAACATTACCTCAAATTTTAAAGTTTATCACGATAATTTCAGGTCAATCATAAAATAGACAATTGCTTTAATACTTTATCATTTGTTATTACATTTACTAAGCGTCAGTCCTACCATTATAAAAGGTCAAGGCCATTAATCAAATGACATAATCAAATCTCTCAAGTCAATAATTGTGGAAACTTAAATTATGTCAGGCAATTGAGCTTTAATCAATATGCGCTTGTGAAAAAAATTTCTAAATTTAATCAGAGCAATGAATAAACATTACTGCAAATTTTAAAGATTTATCAAGATAAATTCAGATCAGATCATCACACTATAACTATTTTAAGTGAACTTAAAATTTAAAATCATTAGTTTCTTAATTTTTTACTTTCAGTTAAATGAAGCCATTTATTTCATTTCAGTTAATTTTTCAAAATATTTTGAAGCAAAATTTTATCGATACGATTTATTGTCATCATGAAATTCAAAGCAAATTTATTATTTGGCTTCATTTCACACTAGTCCTTTTCCAATTGTTAAAATTAGATATTCATTTGGTGAATATTTTCTCACCGGATATGATATCGGACAACAGTTAAGCCTTAATGGCTAGGAAGTCATCTTAATGGTAGTTGAAAGTATTGCGAACTTGGCAACGGGTCAGCACTGTGTTCTTAAATCCAAGAAAATCTATTGCTTTTCCTCTGAAGTAATTACCATGAAGATTTAACGTTAGAAATAAGCAACCCTATTTAATTAGCAACCATCTATTTCTTGGCATTGTGCTAATAATGGGCGATTTGGATCCCCTGGTGAAACGATTGTATTGGATTGAAGCTTTCAAAGGGAGAAAATATTTTTAGTCAGAGCACAATGGAAATTCATGCATTAAAATCTTTCATACTCTGTTCCTCCTTCAATCTTAATCTTTTAATTAATTAATTGAGTTATTTAATTAATTTAGAGCATATATAAATAAAATTTCTACAAAATGGTAATTTGATTGTGAAATACATACGATTCAGACGTATGGTTAAAGCATAAAATTATATTTTTCAAGTACATGCTTCACATCGGTTATTGAATTTTCATCTGTTACTTAAGAATCACAGTTATTGAAACATGCATGGACACATTGTAGAGAAAAAATAAGGCTATAAAAATATTATAGATTAAATGTTTATCAGAAATTTTCTTTAGTTTCAAATTCTCTGATCTGTGACCATTCTCCAGACACTAAGGAAAAAAAATTCTACATCAGATCATTTAAGCATAAATATAAATCATGATCTTGAGACTGATTTTTATTTTGTGCCTCCTTAGGCAAAATGTCAGCATGCTTTAATCCAATTTACAAATATGTTAAATAGGCAAATAATTGCAATATTCTGTTGTATATGGAATGACTGGAATTTATATATATGAAATTTATAAATGTCCCAAAATCATAGAAATTAATTGTAAATTCTTAAACAAATATCATATATATATATAAGGTCGAAAATTTTTTATCCTTTAACTCAGTAACTCATAACTTAACTGCTGATTTAAGAAATTTTACGAAGCTTTTGTTAAATTTATTTAATTAAGACGGTGAAATTGGATCAGAAAATAAGCTAGTCCTTTTAAAAATTAGTTAGTAGGAATTAGATTAAAATTATATATATATATATATATATATATATATATATATATATATATATATATATAATGGGTTGTATAAAAAACGTTACTGAGATTTATATTTAATAATCAACCTTTTTCGTTTAATTCCTTTTCCTAGACAACCGGATATCTTTAGTTATTAAACAATTAATATTGAAAGAATTTCTTAATATATTTCACCTAATTTGATGAGATTGAAAATATGAATGTAATAAAATCAACTTTCTTCAAATTACTAAGTGCTTTTATTGAGAATTGCAGACATTTCGAAATAAAACCGGCAGAAAAATATTAATAGCTAAGTAAAATATTTTCTTTTATTTTAATGTTGGCTAAAGAATGTGATGGAGGATTTTTATTAAATAAGTAAATTAATTAATTTAATTTAATAATAATTCTAAAAATGATGTTACAGATTGTCTACCACTTTTAATTTTAAATCAGTGAGAATTTTCAGAAAATTCTTCATAATAAATGTATTTATGAACTATTTCCTCAAAAGACACTAAGATATTATTGGGCATATGCCACACACGAATTATTGCTATGAATAGAATAATAGCATGAGATCTTTGGCGATTAATCGTTGGAATGCTATTTAAAGCATTAGAAAATTGAATATGTCTTTTGGATACCATTTTCAGATCAATTGAAAGATTTGATAAACGATTACAAATGAAGTCGTAACAACCACCTTTTATATTTTAAATTAATTGCATTTTAAGTGATTGCGTTTACATACCTATGAAAGAATACATCTACAAACAATCAACCCCTTGTTCGATTTGATTCATCTTATAAGGATTTATGTATATGATGCTAAAGCTAGGCATCAAGTTTTATGCCATTAACAGTTGTTGTTTTCTAGTTTTTGCTGGCCCTAGTTCTTTCTGTTTCCATTTATTAGGACATCCTGACAGATAATCTGGATTTGAACGTCTTTTGTATTAAATTTGTTTGAAATATACAAATCTGAAGTAAGCAGCAGATATCTCAAAAAATTATCCTTAATTTTAAAAATCAGGATATTACAAATGTTATCAGTAAGTCATTATCTCACTACTAGATGAATACTTGAAAAACAGCGCTTTCCTAGAAACAAATTCTTTTTAGTTACCACCTTATGTCGAAAGAAAACAAATATTGTTCCTGTCTGCCGGCTAAAACTTAAGTCCGTTTTTCAGCCCTGAGTCTAGAAAATGGGGCGCAGGCGAGAAGGGCTGCGCTCCGATAATGAATGTTGGCTGAAGTGTCCTTCCAAGTAGAATAAAGACAGCCTCCGACCTATAAGGTCATCCAATCGAAAAATACTGGGCTTTCTTGATTCTTTTATGGGGGGAGGGGGTTGATGACTTTCGGGGCCAGTGGAATTTGATATATCGTAATAGCTGACCATCTAAAAAGGGGTTGAAACCATGTATTAAAGGAAATCGATGACAGCATTTTATTTGCAGGTGCTTAAATTCTACTCTTAGAATAAAAAGTAGGAGAATTGTTGTAAAAGAGGAAAAAAGTTAAGTTAAAATTTGTTTTATTATTATATTGACGTGTTTATTTACTTGTGATTCCTCTTTTAAAGGAGTAGAATTTAGACGTTTTGAAATTTTTGTTTTTAAAAATCGCAATAAAATACTGCAATATTTTCAAAACTGAACTGCGAGTTTAGTTTTTGTTCAACGCTAATTTCAGAGGCAAGATGTTTTATGACAAATTTCGAGAGCAATTATAACAAGAAAATATTTATGATACACATCTATATTAATGATAAAAAAAAAAAGAAAACATGCACCAAATATAATAATTTGCTTTCATTGTATACTCAAAATAGAAAAAAAAATATTGTTACAAATTTCTAGACATTCTAATAAAATCACAAAGAACATTGAAAATTCAGTTGTTATTGTTTATCTCCCTTGGATTGAACTCCAAGTAAGAGATCAGGTAAAGAAGGGTGTGGTGGAGTAGCTTCTGGGGGTAAGAACCCCTGATTTCCCTAAAGCAGAAGTCTAACTTTAGCTCATATGAACTCACGAACTCTCTTGCCCAGATGCTTTAAAATAGGGGGAGGGACTCTTTCACACACCTGAAAGATAGAACTCAGGGGTGAGAACAACCATGCACGAAAAAGGACTTCAACCCATCACGCCGAGATCACCAAGAAAGGAGCTACCCCTAGGCCATGACGCACCTTATAAGTTATAATATGTAGAAATAAAGCTAAATGTGCATTATAAAAAATTAAAATTACATTATGAAAATAGGAATAATATGCCAATTAAATTAGAGAGCTTTAGTTTGAATAACATTTATATTTCAACAGGGATAAATATTGCTGTTGAAAAAGTGTATATAAAAATACTCCTCAATATAAAAATAATATAAATAAATGGATAGTAAATTCCAAAAATAGTGTAGATATAAAGATAAATTTTTATTGCTATTTGCATAAATATTTTTCAGTGCTTACTTACTGAAAAAATGTAAGCAATATAATTATGAGAATAAATGACGAGTTATTCACATTACTAAAAAATTCAAAATATATTTTATAACGTTTTAAATATAAATATATTTTAAAATGGTCAAACAAACTGATTATTTATTAAAAATGATTTTCAAATAAAATCCTTCCATTTTCCCAAAAATACAGGATAATTCAAAATGAATATTACAAACGGCTTTAAGTATTTAATGAGAAAGAATTTATTCATAAGATTGACACATAATGTAGATGGAGCTTCAAAATTCCCCATGCCCGAAATAATTAAAGAACTCAAAGCACACATTTGTAATGCGCTTGTGTCGGTGACTACAGACATGCTTCAGAATGTATGTTGTGAAATGGGCTACCACCTAGATATTGTCCGTGTGACCAAGGGAAGTCACATACAGCATTTATGCCGCATGTATACAAAATTTTGAAGTTCCGTGTGCATTATGCGTTAATTCTTTTTCATTATGTGTTATAGCCGTTTGTAATTGTTATATTCCTTTTGAATTACCCAGTATATTAGATAAGATGCAAAAGGGAAGTCGTAAATTTTCCAAAACCAACAACTGAGGAGAATGATTAACTCTACCTGATATGTTAGAGAGAAAATAACTCATAAAGACGTCCAAATTGGATTTGCTTTGGAATTTATTACAAAAAATGTTAATTTAATTCTTTTACTAAGTACTCCAGATTCGTAACGAGTTACTACAGCTACCAGCTTACTATCCAGGTCTTGTACCCAGCTCTGGGACAAGACTTAGGCCTGCAGTTAGCAACGAATATGTCAATTTCCCAGCTGTTAAAAGGTCAAAAGAATTCATTAGCCCTGTTACCAATCTGGCGGTTTAAAATTATCAGAATTTTACTGCTTCGGCTCTAAATAGCTACGATGTGCTACACGCATCATTTTTGAAATTTTTTAAACAAAACAACTAGCTCAGTCCCCATAGAAAAGGCACGTGGAACGTGTCCATGAAAGCTCTTTTTACCCAATAAATAAACTTATTTATCATTTTCTAATTAATTCTATAAGAATAATGATACCAAATTTCATGACGTAAAAGCTTTATTGTGCTCCTCCAAACTAATTCAATTCTCTAAATCTTACAAATTAGAGAAGTTATTCCAAATTATGATGTGAAGGCGCTCATGACCACTTTTCCATACCGTGGAAACATCGCCGTTGCCGTTCAATAAGATTGCAAATTATGATAAATATTTTTATACAGAATACATAGTTTTCTAATCTACAAGTCTTGATAAAAGGGTTTTAAATGCAGTCTCAAGTGTTTAAGAACCTGGAGGTATCAAAGGTTGAAGTCTGAATTTGTCTAATATCTGCATTGAATTCAGCTGAGCAAAATGGAATGGCCCTCATGCCTTGGGTGACCCTACCAGGAGAACAAACACCCGACGTACTTCGCCCATTCCTCCCCGGAACACTCCCCCACCACGATGAAGCAGCAATGCAGGACTTTAGGAGAGCTATTTTGATTAGGGTTAGCAACAGGCGCGATCAGACAACTCTTGTTGATTTCGAAGTGGACACCCTCGTATCATATGAGAGCCACAATGTTTATCCCATAGGTCCAAAATGTAATGCGACTCAAGCTGCTCCTGCCCACATTTTGGCCTGCATCGGTGTCAAAGAAGGCCAGCCTGTTCTCGAGTCCTGAGTCAGTGTTACATTGTTTGAAGGCGTTCGGGCTCAAGGACCTGATTTGATGATGCAGTGGACCACAGCAAATCCTGTCGTTTCTGCATCGCACAGTGGTGGCTGGGTGGTCGGCTGTATGCAAGAAGAATAAGTAGGACCTGATTTGATGTTAATGTCAACCAGGTGGGATAAGCCACAGCACAACAACATATAGCCACAGCATACAAAAATAATCTTCAGTTCTGTATGATTTTCTAAGTCAATCACTATGAAAGAGACATTGTGAGATTGTAAACAATTTAATAAAACGATAGCATTTTAGTTATGAAATTTAAATTAATAAATTTACAAAAACATTTTTTTAAAAAGCTTCAAAAATTGTAAGAGTAAATTTTTAAATCTAACACCTTATTAAAATTCAGTTTCAGTCTTTTCTTGCTAATGATATTATTTAAAGTTACTTGCAAAAAATAACATCGAATCATATATATATTTTATAGTCTTAAACAAATTTATCACAGTATCAATCATATCTTGAAGGATAAAAATCTGTTTATAATCCATAACTATATCAAAATTTAAGGCTTTTTATATCTGAGGCAGATATTTCCACAAGAGCAAAAATATAGACATATCATAAGAAATAAAATAAGAGGGCCATAAGAAATAAAATTTTATGATGGAACTCAACAAATTTTTTTGATCGAAAACATAGTTTAGCTTTTAAAAATATTTCGGTCTGAGAAATATTTTAGCTGCGACTTTATGTGCACGTGGAAAAATATTTCAGTAATATGACGATAGTGTATCAAATTTTATTTTTGTGCTTGAAACATTTAGACAGCAAAAATCATTCGGAATATAAACAGCACTTTTTATAATGGCAAAGAATATTCTTTTTTAATCAGAAATTCCATCAAAATATATTATTTCTAAAAAATATCATCAAAATTTCATTTGCCATTGTACGATGTAAAAAAGGATCCAATGTATTTATATTTTTCTTGTAAATACAGATTCATTTTACATTCAGAAAAAGTTTAGATTGAACTATTTCGCATTTGTAAGTACAGAATATGTTTTTTTTTTGTATGCTTTAGTATATTTACTCATGAAAAAGCCCCACTTAGATATTTTCTTGAAGAAGTGATTATTAATTCAATTGTAATCCACTTTAATGTGTCCTTTGAGTTTGTCAACAATAAGATAAACGAAACGAGTAAGTGGACTTTTCTTTTAGCAAACCTATGCACAATAAAATCTACTTTGTCAATCATTTTTATTTTGACTTGGACGATTTGGAATTGTTGGCATCCAAAGCAATGTGAAGTGCCATATTAACGGATAGTTTAATTATTAATTTTAATTTTGGAAATAATGTAATCTTGTTTAAATAAGAACTTATGACTAAATAGTCCTTTTTGCTTCTGTGTCAAATTATTAAGTACTTATAATTTAATAGGACTTGCCTTTCAGAACTATACATGTAATTCTATTATGCACGCAAATATACTGTTGACGCCGAACATCTTCCACTAATAAATCATAAGCCAAAAAAAAGCAATTTTGCATATATTGCCCCATTGAAAGGAAACAATCGAATCTCCATAGACGAATGGTTATTACACTGGTCTCGTAGACAACAGATTGTGAGTTCGAATTCGGTGGATTCAAAATTTGAGTGCATATTGTTCATTGATTTGTTTCTGCTTTATTTCATGTTCCACAAGGTTCTAGGTTTTTCTTTAGTTTACCAAATAAGCACTCTGGAATTTCCTTACTGTCTCCAGAAAAGTATCCTGGAACTTTCCCGGCTGGTGTAAAAGTAGATTTCTCGATTTAGAGTTGAATTAATAAATTGATTTAGCTCTACTTCCTTTGTGTTCTTGAGGTCTCTCGACTTGACAGTATAATCAATTTTTCTTTCCATTTCATCTACTTAATTCATTGAGAAAAACGTCTGTAGAACTTACCCCTTTGAATTTGCCACCCTTTCCTATGCCATCTTAGAACCGATTTAATTCTGTAAATCTAGCCAACCCTTTTTTAATCCAAGATCTTAGAGCCTTTGTTCCTGAGCCCAAGTTTACAACCATGATTGTAGTATCTTATAAATGTGAGTATGAGGAATTAATTTAGATATATTCTGATCTGATGAATTCTGAGTAGTTTAATACCTTATTAGATCGGAGTAAAATAGCTATTGAACATGTCTTTAAAATATCACAACTTATTTGGAGTTTTGACTTTTCATAGCTTCGTTTAGTTTAGATATATTAACGTCCGTTAGATATATTAACGTAATTAGATGCTTAACAACAAAGTTCTTGTAAAGCAACACTAGGAATATCTTGAGACGGAACTCGTAATTTTGAACCTCGGTTAGATGACGAAGACGACACCTGAGCTGGCATCCACTGTACCCCACCAGCAGGAGGGTGTTTGGCCCTGATGGATTTAATATGCAATAAACCCGATTACATGACGCATCAGATATATATTACAGGATATAAATCGATGGCGTTGTATCAGTTGTATGCTTCTTATTACGAGGTGCAATCGGGTTCGAGTTCTTTGAGTTTGAGATTGTGATAAGAAATTGAAAAATGACCTTGACTAAAATGATCAAAAGACACATGGCACTCAAGAATATAACGGAGTTAAAGTTTTTGGTCTATTTTAAAAATCCCGAAATAGTACACAAAACAGTTAAACATTCAATAATATTTCAATTTTAGGAAATGAGTCTGATCTCAGCCAAAATATTAAGTAAGATTTTCGGTAACTGTCGTTTTATTCTTAAGTTAGCACAGAAATGGCAACTAACAAACCTACTATAAACAATCGGAAATAGGGTATATGTATAATTCTATATGATGCAGAATAATTACTTTGCAACATAAAATTATTCATAAATAATTACTAATTTTTAGTGTCTATTTTTATTTGCTGTGTTTCCTCCCTTCAACAGACAATTAGACTTATTACAAAGATTTTGATTTCATGTTTGAGCTTCAGATATTTAGTTCTTCAACCAACTTTTGAGCGTTAAATGATTCAGTAGAAGTTGGGTAAGTTTTATTAGATATTCTTTCCTTATCAAGTTAGAAAAAAAAATTATTGTATGAAAATGTTAATTAATAAGTTGTTCGAAGAATATTTTAAAACATTCTATAGTAAATATATCATATATTTTATCTACGCAGGCTTTAGACAAATTCAATAGAAATTCTTTATTTTGGATATTTTTTTGTATTTTGCAACGAACCTGTTTTTTATTACTAAGAAGTTATAAAAATATTGACATTCTTAAATAATTTTATCTTGATTATTTTGCCATTTTATTTAGCTTCAATCCACAATTTTTCTGAAATTTTGAATAGTCCTTGACAACCAGCAATTACTTCTCCCTATGTTATTACCTCAGCTATCACGTTTAATAACAATAACATAATGAATCTCTCAAAGGTTAAAATGTAGCACGGTGTGCCTTCGAGTTTATTGCCAATATGGTAACCCAACGGAACTTTCTTACAGTAACCCTAATTCTGTTTTGTTTACTACTTTTTACAATAGTTGAGTTGTTCAGGAACTACAACTGTTTTATAATAAATTTAATATTTAAAATATCGATTTCAGATGATTTACATTTTTCTTATTTATTTAATTTAAAATTTATTATACAAAGAAAGTTTAGAATAAAATTAATATTGATTAAAATAACATTTATTTCATTTTTTTGTGTTAATATTTACAAAAATAATTTTTCGTTTTCACATTTTAATTATCACTATGCGAATTCGCAAATCGTCTGCGTTTTCGTATTCAAAGAAGTCTGCCATGGAATTATTCGCAGTTCTCGTAATTCTTTTGGTGTTCCAACGTTTGGTTCCCGCAAAATATTATAATGTCTGCAATCGTACAGGAGTGGATGTTTGGTAGTTGGGATGGTAGGCACTATTTCGAACCTCTGAATGGATGAAGGGGGATTGGAATATTTTTTTATGAGTTGATGAGGCTTGGAAAGAATGCTTTGAGTGTTATGAAGTGTTTATGAAAAGATTAAATAAAGCAAGTAAGTACATTAAATATGAAAAATTCTGTATAATATTCGTTCCTATAACATCATTTATTCTTACTTGTTATATTATTATGCACTATTCCTTAATCCACACCGTCCATTTGTTCAATTTGCTAACGAAGCTACTGCATTCCCGCTCCGTATGAAAGCGAAGCCCTAGGATGTTTTTTTAAAGTTAAAATATACTGCCTGGTGCCTTCTGCAGATGCCGAAGGCATCTGTAGAAGGCACCGGGCAGTATTAAACAAATAATTATAATTAGTTAAACGTTTTAAATAAAAAGGCGGGAAATGGCAACCGTAACTGTTCCGTGGAACAGTTTGTTTATTTTGTCCGCCATCTTTGTTGGCGACTTGGCATCCTTGGCGCAGCAAGGGGCACACTATTCTACACTTTTACCCTCTCAAGAATATATTCATTTTAATTCTTTTATAAAAATATTCTAGTATAATTATTTTCAATGTCTGAAAGTTCAATCATTAAATACAAGATTTCTTTCTACATGTTTCATTCCTCAAGATTAAAATTACAAAATTTGTTTTTCAAGCAATTCATTAATTTTTCATAGTATAAACCTACTTGAATATTTCATATTTGAATGTTGGTGTTGCAGTTATTTAACATTTCGAAGCTTAATGATCATGACGCATTTTAAAGAACGAATCATTTGAGAATAAAAGTCAAATGACTTGCAATTCCTAGTTTGGTTTTCATCTGAAAACAAATTTAACTGATACCTTTTAAGATAGTTAATAGGCTCTGAAATGATGTATATAAAATAAGCGAAGTCAATTTCATTTTAAAACTTAAATGACATTCTTTTAAATAAAGAAAAATATATCCCGGTATAATTTAAGGTAATGTATTTTCTGATGCTAGACATCATGCATATTTACGATAGTTATACTGATTGATTCAATTATGCATTAACATGATGTGATTGTTTGGAGTTCTAATTGCGCAATTTTTCGATTTCAAATCTGATATTTAAAATTATCAAGCTCTTTTGATTATCTGTTGAGACTATTTGATCAATAAATCTGTTATTTTTATATTAACCTAAAGTTATGCTCATACCCCACTTTGTTAAAAATTAAATTAACAAGACAATGTTGGTATTAATCATGAGAAGTTTATATGTGCAATTAGGAGATAAGTGAAATTATATTCTTTGACCTTGCTGTTCTGTTTCCCCCTTTCATTAAAATCTCATTTACTACCGATATTCTGCAAATGGGATACTTTGATGAAAAAGGGGAACAGAACAGCAAGGTCAAAGAATATAATTTCACTTATCTCCTAATTGCACATATACTTTTTACCTGCCCATATAATTTTAATTTGCACTTGTTAATTTAATTTTTAGCGATATTTTAATGAAAGATCCCTGTAATATATATTTTACTGAAATATCAATGTATCCCTTCTTGACATCTTAGGTAAATAATATAAATATTTATTCCTAGAGGGGTTTATGTTTATTTGTATTTCGAAAGGACATTTTTCAACTTATACCTAATGTATCATTCTGGTTAATTGCAAAAAATCATTTATTTTTACTCATAATATTTTATTTTTATTCGGAATAATTCAAAATAAAAGAATAACAATAGTTCCTGCAATTTATACGCTCATGAAACTAGTCTCTTTGAGTATGTGCTTGGCCACATAACAAGACAGCGCTTGAAAGGTCCAAAAGTTGATACGATAGGCAAGGGGGCAATATCTTTGCTCTTATAGCAAAGTTTCTTTTTCCCTCTTGTGTTTTAATTTCTAATGTACTGTAAAAGAGATGTTTTATGCGAATGTGAGAGAAGAAAAATGGTGAATCGCAGAAATGCGAGTCACGCTGGTATGGCTAAAGAAGCTTCCGGTAGCGGAGAAGTATCGTAGTATGAAACTCGTATAAATAATGGAATTGATATTGGAAGTTCTGACAATGATTTTCATACCGACATTCAACAAATGAACTATATAAGAGAATATGAATATTCAGTCCAAGAATCGTGGAATAAAGAGGAAGAGTGATTCGCTGCCACATTTTTCTTAATAAATAACAGCTAATATTATAAAAACTACTGCGGAGATCACGTGATATGCAGCGTCAAGGATAGCAGACGTAAAAAAGTGTATTTGAAGCAGTATTCAATTATACAATTGAAATCTAAATCATAAATATGATCAATATTGAAGAAGAAAGGATTCATGGATAAAAAGAAAAATATTGAAAGTAAAACATTTCAAACATATATTGGATTATTATTGTTAGATGGTTTTTGTAAAACATTTAGCGAATCAAGAAAATGCTTATGGGATAAACAAACAGGAAAAAACATATTTCATGCGACAATGTCCCTTGGAACATTTTGCATCATATCGAGAATTAATCTGTTTGAAAAGTTCATCAAGAAAAAAGAAATTTGGATAAATTAGCTGGAGTGAGAGATATATGGAAAAAGTGAATAGAAATTTTATCAAAATCATTTAATCCGAATGAAAATATCATTGTAGATGAACAATTAGTTAGATTTCGTGACCAATGTCTTTTCAGACAATATATACCAAGTAAGCCATCTAAATATGGAATCAAAACACCAGGTTAATGTGACAGAGTTCGTATGTATTGAAAACACAAATTTACGCGGGAAAAGAACAAGCGCCACAACCATAAAAATTCATGAAATGCTAGTAGTGTGTAATCTTACTCATGAGTATTCGGGACACTATCTTGTATGTGTTAAGTTTTTCACATCTAACATTTTAAAACAATTTCTACAACGAAAAATGACGATGCATGGCACAATTAGAAAAAAAATCAGAGCTTCCTAAACAAATGTCAAAGAAGTTCCCAGCTTATTATTTTATTTTACAGAAGACACAACAGTTGTAAAATACATACCAAAAAAAACAAGAATGTTATTCTTATGTGCGCATTTTATCATAGTAAGGAAATTAGCAACATACCTGACAAAAAAACTTTTAAGGATCTTGCATTATAATTCAAATAAAAGGGCCATGAATACTCTTTATCAACTTTTAAACAAATACGGTTTTAAAAGAAACAAATCACTGGCGCAAGATAATATTGTATAACATTTGAGTGATATTGTTGGGTACAATGCATTTGTTCTATGAACTTCAATGCAGAGAGGATGGTATGAAAACAAAATGACCAAACGAAAACAATTTTTGGAAAAACCATTCATTTTCTAACACATTGAAACAATTCTATACCTACCAAGAAGTGAGGACTCAATAAAAGTAGTAAAACAAAAACAGAAAAAAGGGGTAAACTCCTATCGGGATCTGCTGAGAATACTTTGTGTGTTAAAAGTGCAAGTTGCAAGCTTTGTCCGTCAAGCAATGACAGCAAAACTAATATGTTCTGCATTTGTAAGAATGACATTATCTATATTTATGTAAAATGTTATTGTTCAAATTGTAAATAAAAGTAAGTTTCAGTTTCGAATATTTTTCTGTTGTATTTATAGTTGCTTTATATTATTAAGAGTTTCAATTTAAATACTTTTTATTATTTTCATAGTTGCTTTATTTTATTATGAGATTCAATTTAAATACTTTTTTATAATTTTTATATTTACATTTATTTTTAAATTTATATTAGTATTGTATAAACCACATAAATGGCATTTGTGAATTACAGCAAGAAAGGTTAATTTTCTGAGTCGTGTCATATTAACTCGAATGCTATATACGTAAGTAAATGCGAGCAGAACAGCAGGGTTAAGTATCGATTAAAAGCCACTGTCAAGCAAAGAAAATGTATGTATTTGTTTTGGAATTGATTGAGAAATACTCTAATTTAAGCTATCTAACCATATAAATCCTCCCGACCATATTATTTCACACTGACCAGAAGCTTCTTCACTCAAGCCAAAAACCAAAGTGCCCTATGTCGGGTCAATGATATCGAATCGGGGCCAAATGATAATGAGGGGCCAGAGAAAAAGGATTGAGGGAGGAGAAAAAGGTATAAGAACAGGATTAGGAGGTTACGTGCGCAACCAGATAAATGGTGGTCTGTGGGAGATATAAATATATCTGTTAAGAGGATTAGAATTTCTTAGTGGAAGACAATTTTGTGACGACACGGCACAAGGCGATGGGATTGCGACTCATCCAATAGTGTTTGGAAATCATTTATTTAGACCCTCGTTTCGGCAGGGCAAAGAGTAATTGCTTCCTGGATGACCACCGTCTTTGTTTTTTTTCTTTCTGCGATGTCCTTTCTGGTCTCGCCAAATGTGCCTATTAGGGCTGAAAAAATCTCCACTAATTGATGGTTCACAAAGTTAATTACAGACGAGTCCCGTTAACGACCATATGGCGTTTAGTTCAAGGCTTATCTTATGTTTTAAGGTTTCAGAATAATCATTTTTATTAGAGGCATATTGTGTTTAAATTGAAATCTGACTGATTTCAAGTATATTTTGATATTTAGATTTCTTATCATTATTTATATCTATATTATATCTCAAAAGTCTATTCATATCTATTATCGCATCCATTATAGATGCATATGGCTATTTTGTTTAAATTAAAATTATTCATTAACAAATCTGCATATTTTTGAAACCCCATCCGGACATGAATGAATATGGATAAAATCGTCTTAAACCAGCAACCGTCAAGCCAGTGAATTTTTTTGAAAATTTACGTAATCCATTCGAGATAAATTGCATACCATTCTTGCAAAGAATCTTTGAGCCAGAAATACTGGTTTCTAACTGGGCGTGTAATATTATTTAATTTCACATTTCGGCTTATTAATAATAAATTCTAAAAACAGCGCTGATTCCAGTGGTTTAAAGAAACTATACACTACAGAAATTTCAATTAAATTAGTAATGTGTACCCAGAAAATCTCGGATTTGTAAATACGGAATATTAAAACTTCAAGAAACATATTGTGAATTTAAATACTTTATCATAAAGTCATTTTAAGTTATTGACCTTTAATCCTATGAAAGTTTATATATTTCGAGAAAATATATATTTTGATATAAATTTATATATTTTTAATTGTTTAAAATACAAATAAAAAATAACCCCCTGTAGATTAATTTTTCGAGGTAATTTAGATTAAAACAATTAATTATACATATTTTTTTTCGTTGCAATGTACGTCCTTGCATTAGGTTCATAATTATGCATAGAAATACATTTACGATTATAAAGTGTTAATAATGGGGGGGGGGTAATATTTAATAGGTAATGAAATGTATGTTTTATTGAGGACTTCATTTTCGGTTATGTTAAGGATTAATCAAATTAATGTTTATATATATTATATCGGCAAATACCTTTGGTATTTCATCTTTGTATGAATTTGCAAATATTTTAAATGTAGTGAGTTTATTTCGAGGATATTTATTTCTATTTCATCGGTTTTATCGTACAAATTTCTTTATTTTTGAGCTTTTCTGTTAAAAAGGAATTTATTATTATTTGCTTCTCCAAAATTTTCAGGTAATGATTTATATTTAAAATTTTGAATGTTGACGACTTGAACTCATTACCGTCTGTCTTATGAGGAAATAAGATAGACTTCTAAATTTAATAAGTGGTTCCGAAATATTTTCTTGACTGTAATAATTAAGAATTAAAGCTACAAAGCAAAGAAATTATATAAATAAATTATTTGAAATAATAATAATTTACTTTCATGCGAAATCCACGTTGTCATTTAAATGAGAAGCAATGCTTCGTTATTTTGAGTTAATCTCTCCGTAGACACCTCGCTAGTGTCAATATTAGCGCATTTGTGATAATGTAATATAGTAAATATAAATAATATTTATATTTAATAAGCGTTTTTGAAGCAATCTCTTCTCATCAAATCAAATCCTTGGTCAGATTATTTCAATGCACTAACCCATTGCTCATTTATAGATCTTGGATCCATCTACTTATATTAACTATTAATAATCGCTATGGTTCTAGTACACAACATAAATTTTGATTAAGGCATAAAAATTTTCGTTGCTCCCTTGAAAGCAAGTTATTGCAACTTGAGGTACATCAGGCAATTTTTCTCAATTAGAAGAGTTTATTTTATTTTCAATAACTAATTTTGGAAGAAAGACAATAAAGAACAGTAGAATCTAAAATGATTTTATATAAAGTAATACAAATTAATAAATGTTTAAAATTTACGGATTAAGTAGGAATATTATTTCACATCATTTTGCAAGATACTTTACAATGATTAATTCTTTCTCGTTTTTATTATATCTTTCCCCTTAATACAACCAAAACGTGCGTGATTACAAACTATTGTTTGGGAAATACAATTCTCGATTCCATCTTCAATATAACTTGTCTGATTGCTCGGAACTGCTTTGCTTGCCGTGGCATTTGCTTCTATCTTTCGAATTTCCTATTCTAGCAAAGAATGACCGGCACAAAAGAATACCCTCCATTGCCCACACCTAAGAGAATTCAGTGTCCCTCGTCGAATTACCCGGGTGATCATTCCGATTAATTGCTAAGCTCTGCTGATCATTTAGATGAATGAATAACCATGATGCTCGCAAGGGATGTCTAACTGAGGATACTTGATTTGTGTGGACAGCGAGTGCTAACATTTGGATGGGGTGAAAAAGATAGTTAAATTTCTTTGTTAGAACAAATCAGTTTGATAATGATTGCCACAGTTAGGAAAATTACTGAATCAAAAAACGGATAGCTATTGAGGTGGAGAAATTAAATACTTTAATATAAAGGAAAGCGACATCTCTGGTGTGGGTATGTGTTAAATTAATTAAAACAATGGCCATCTAAAGGGCTAATTCTTTCAAAAGAGTGTATTCCTTTGGAAGGATATTTTCTGGCATCTAATGATAGTCTAGTGCATCATTTGTAGTCCAAACAGATTGAACTATATGCTTATTAGTCAATGTGAACTAGATAGGCAAGTAGGAAGTTAAAGCCAAAACTTCGGCCGGGTAATGCTAATTAGGAGGCAGAAGGGTGGCAGGCATTCCAATTTCGTCGGATTTTTTTTTCAACACTACTCACTGGTACAATATATATTTATGGCCTTCTGAGTTTTGAGGATTAAGTATTCAAAGATTTGCCTTTTGAACTCATGCATTGCCTACGTGTTATTGCTATTAATACCATTATGTTGTGCTTTTGTGTTAATTCGTAATACATTGAATCTAATGGACTATTCCATTAATATAATGTAATCTATTTATCTAATGTTACTTAGTACATTAAATAAATAGATTACATTACCACCCCTTGAAGATATTCTTTACGTTTGGAATCCCATATCATATTACAAAAATTGATTTCCCTCTGTCTCTTTGGGCTATTCTTCAATTTTATCTCATGATTTTTAAAACTGTCATGCACATATAAATCTCCTATAATATATATGTTAAGCAATTTCATAATACATGTTGCGAATTTGTGATATACAAAGAAATAAAAAACAAATGAATAATTAGATCTTAATCATTCTAATTGCTAATTCTGTCCAACCAATCCGTTTGACTGTCTATTATGAATCTAAGGGCTACTATTTGGTGTGCTTCATAATTTGAACTGTGGTCTGTAGATAAAAAGGAATTAATCTACGGCTTAATCATCGGCTTAAAATCTACTCCTGGCTCTTGATATGTTCACGCTTTTGCTCAAATAAATGAGACAACGTAATTGTATTTCTTTCAACATTCTACAAAATAAAGAATCATTGAAAACATAAACTTTCAAAGAAAGAATCGTAATAATTGATGACAGTTAAAAATTTTTAAGTCTAAAAATTAAAAAAAAAACCGTAGCTATATTAAACTAAGATATTCGAGCATTTGAAATTTCCAATGATGTAATAATTGCAAAGAAATATCTTAAATATACAAATTCTGTATTTTAAATTTTAAATGAATTCTTTTAAATTTTTGAAGTTATTGCTGAAAATTTAGGACATAACTGACATAACATGGAAATATTATTAAAGAAAATATTAATTTGTATGTTAATGCTTTTATTGAGCTTTCAAACACGCTATAAGATTATTATTATTATTAATCAATGCCTTATTACTTTTCAAGAAAAATATGATAATAATTTTTAATTAAATTTTTTATATTTGAGATCTTTCTGTCTGTTACATTTATACATTTTTAAAATTAAATATTTTTTATTTAAATCTATAAGCATTTTTGCAGCTTTTAGCAATTAATATTTTATAACCATGAACAGTGTAATTAAAATATTTCATCAAAAATGAAACTTTTAAAATGCTAATTCCATGAAGAAGTTTTATTACTCGTTAAATAACTTTAGTTATTTTAAATTTTATGAAAAAAACTATACCGAGTCTCTGACTTAAAGTGAACTCCTTAACCTAAGCAGCCAGAAAATAGAAATTCAAAAGATAATGTTAATTTTTTTATCCATCTTTCATACACCTTATCCTAGAGCTTTCCTATTCAGTGTTTTAAAAAAGCTGGGCCATTAATAACATACATATGAATTTTATCCGTAGTTTGGTTAATGAATGTTCTAAGGAAAGAAGGTTTCACTAATTTTGTGAAGTAATTGAAAAAGATGATAAAAATTCAGTGATGAAACTGTGAATTAACTGTAAAATCGTCTTTAAAGCGACATTCCTTTTTTTATTGAATTCTTCGCAATATTTAAAAAAAATCAATCCGGACATTGTATACAGAGGAAAATATAAAGACTTGTATACTGCACATCGTTTTATTGTTTTGATGCTCTTTGGAGAGGTTTTCAAAAAAATTTAATCAATTTGTGCAAAATTGAACAGTTTTTATCAATAATTTCTAGGAATATTATCACACAAAAATAATTCTTTTGTATTATTGCAAGTTTTTAAATAAGTGAAGAAAATTTAATTTCATCATTTTTAATTTCATCAAAATCTTTTAATAATACTGATAGCTGAAATACTACGATTTAATTTTTTTAAACATATTGTGAATAAAAAATTATTCAGAGTAGACAATATAGAATAAAAAACACTGTAAAATAAATGCAGAAATTTTTTTCTCACTCTACCTTAATTTTTTTTTTAATTTTTTAATTTTTGAAATATTATGTGTATTGTAAAAGTACAAGTGGGTGATTAAATAAAAAGTAATATAACTTGAATTAAATTTAGAGAGAAAAAAACTAGATAAAAAAACTCAACTAGTAAATGTATGTTTTTATAATCTCTAAATTTCTGAGAGCGTATATTATGCCTTCTCAGCTTCATCTAAATTCCTTATTATTTTTCTTCCATTACTTGTTATAATTCATAGTTCTCGTCAAACCATTTCTTTTAACGCTCCCTTTATTTATAAATTTATTTAATTTGTTTGGAATTTTAACGCTTCTTTATAAGACTTAGTTTGTTGATAAAGTGTAAATTATAATTTTTGTATCATAAAATACTTATTTTAGTAATTTTTAAAGTATAATATAATACTTTCAATAAACATCTGGTAAGGTAAAAACACTGTAACATATCTTAGAAAATGTAGAAACAACTCTTCTGATTATTCTTTGATTTTGTAAATGATTTTACTTCCAGACAAAACTATTTGATTATTTTGTTTCGTTTTTTATTAAATTAGCCACCCTTGTTGATCATCTAATTCGTCGGTAATACAGGTTAATTATATATTGAAAATTCAATATTGAATGCATTTCTTTATAAATTTTGCCTTATTAATTGACAAGATAGAAAGTATAAATGTATTGAAATCGGCTTTATTCAAATTCTTCAAACTGTGCAAATTAAGAAGCTTGGCTATTTTATAATCGAAAGTAAAATACCTATTTTAATGTACAAAGAAAACATTTTTTGAATTAATTTTAACATTATCGAAAAAGTGCGACTGAATGTTTTGATAAAATAATAAATTGGATTAATTGGGTCTCGTCATAACAAAAACAGTGTTACAAAACATGTATCACAATCCTTAAATAAACAAATAAGCCTCGCATAAATGCATTTGTATGTTTTTAACAGCATGATACTGACGAAAAATAGTTAGGAAAGAATAAAATAACATGCCATCGGTTAAGAGTAAGCTATTAATTAATAAAATACTAAAATGAAAAAAAAAATCACAGTTTTGACCTATTTTTGCATTTTTAACGGCCATAAACCTTAAGTTTCGATAATCATTTAACAATTCATTATTAGAGATTTATTGAAACAAATAATGAATAAATGCATATTACTGTAAATTGAAATTTCTGCATATAAAGTATTTTTCTTTTTTTTCTATTTTCAAGCTTCATGTCAATAGAAATTGAAATTCCTCTAAAATTATTCAAAATATTGTAAAAACAGTAGATCATTATTATTGTTATCACTGCATCATTATCTCGCTTCTAGTCAAAAACATGAAAAACATACTTTCCCAGACAAACAACTTCATTTATGTACCCCTCAGTTTCCACCTTATGTCGAAAGAAAACAAATATTGCTCCTGTCTATCGGCTAAAAGTAATGTCGGCTTCTTCAGCCCTGAGTCCAGAAAATGGGGCGCAGGCGAGAAGGGCTGCGCTCCGATAATGACTGTTGGCTGAAGTGTCCGTCCAAGTAGAATAAAGATAGCCTCCGACCTATAAGGCCATCCAATCGAAAAAGACGGCGAAGGGGGAGGAATTTTGGAAAGAGCAGACATTGAGCACCAGGGGAATTTCATACCCGTTATAGCTGACCGAGTGTGTCAGAAAAACGGGGTTAAAACCGTGAGTTAAGGTTTGCTAAAAGAAATCAATAGATGATTTTTTTTTTCTCGGTGCTTAAATTCTATCCATAGAATAAAAATTGGAAAAATCATTGCGAAAAGGAAAAAGTAAGGTAAAAATTTGTTTTCGAGGCTATATTGATGTGTTTGTTTATTCCTGAAACTTTTGTCGTTTGTTTCATAAATTCAGACAATCTTCTGACCTATTTTGATTCAGGATTTTAAAAATTTCATTTTCCTTTAATGATAGTTTTGATCTTTTGAATAACGAAAATAGAAAGGAAATTGAAATGTCAATAAACAATTCTTCATAAAAGAATTTAGTTTAATAATATTATTTGGTAAAAATTATTAGATGTTTTAAGATTTAGTTGATTATTAGATGCTTTGAGTTCGATCTTTTTGATTTTCCTACCTTTATTTCGCTTTATTTTCTACGTCCTTTTTTTTCTTTCTCTTCATTTAAAATTGTAGAAAACTGAACTTTAAACTTCTCATTCAATTCCTAATGGATTAGAATCCAGAAATTTTAAAATATTGGGGGTTTCCAATGACATTGATATCCTTTCATATTTTCATATCTAAATTACTAGTATTACTCTATTTATAAGTCTTTATTACATTGAACTGAAACAAATTTTAAAGATGAAATTTTAATAATAATTTTCCACAATAAT
This sequence comes from Argiope trifasciata, assembly GCA_026543055.1. Classification (NCBI taxonomy): domain Eukaryota; kingdom Metazoa; phylum Arthropoda; class Arachnida; order Araneae; family Araneidae; genus Argiope; species Argiope trifasciata. The sequence continues at coordinate 81,145 of JAPMOQ010060822.1, forward strand.
TATATAAGAAAATAGTATTGAAGATTAAAAAAGAAAAAATTAAAAACCTTATTTTATATATACTCAATAATAGAAAGAAAATATCTAAAAAAAATTCTTGAGATTAAAATAAAATCATAAGCCTTATAGGGTCTAGAATTTCGATAGACAGAAATAAAGCTAAATATATAATTTAAGAAAATTACTAAATGTTATAAAAAAATGTAAATTTCCTTATGAAAATAGGATTAAAATTGGGATGTTGTTTTAATGAGTATAACATTATTTTTTAGCTAAGAATTACTGAATGATTTCAAGAAATCATTTGCTTATAAAAATATTCCTCAATATAAAAATAATTTCAATAACTCTTATTTAAATTGTTTTTTCACTAAATAGTAAAAGAAATTACCGACTTTCAAAGACATTAATGAATATAAAATTAATGCAAATAATAGATAGTAAATTCCAAAAACAGTTTAGACATAATGATTAATTTAAATTAATATATGTATTGATTTTTTTCAACAATACATTCATTCTGAAAATATATGGAATTTAATTATAAAGCCAACTGGCGGTTTATTCTATCTATTGAATATATTTTAAACTTTTTTTATAAGATGATTAAACAGAATGATCATACATTGCAAATAATTGTCACAAGAAAAGTCATTTTTTTTTCAAAACTGTTTCAAATAGGATTGCAAATTATGATAAATATTTCTATAAAGCCCCAAAAATAGTCTTCAGTGTAATATGACATATTTATTTTGAAAGAGACAATGTGAGAGTGTAACCAATTTAATTAAATTACAGCATTGTACGAGAGTGTGATCGAAAAAAAAGTTTACAAGACAAAGGAAAAATTCTTTATTAACAATTGACAATTAAGAGGATACAAATGCCCCATGAGAACACATATACTTGACCCATTGAAACCGTATCTTGACTCACACTTCTGTACGAGACCACTTCTCTAGATGTGTTACCGTCGCTGTTTCCAGTCTAAGTATTAACACTATCTGCTTAAAAGACCGGTATAAGACGACTAGTGCTATGTGTCTCTCCTCTGGGTTACAATGTTCCCATCCACAATTTCTACTTTCCAAATATTGCTGCTTATAAACTTTTTTTATTAAGTAAATAAAAAAAATTAATTTTCGTATTTCAAGTGGTTAATTTCCTAATTAAATGACGAATTTAATAACTTCCTAATTTAAATATTTACTATTTTTTGAGTTCCTTTCTTAATAATACGTTCCAAGTGACCTTTTTCATTTTAAATTACTTAATACTTTTCACTTAATTGAAGTTTAAAAATTAAATATTTCGATGCGCGTCTCAGACATGTCACTGCATGCGATGTAGTTAAATTTAAATTATTACAAATATAGAATTATTTAAAAAACAAAATTGAAAGAATAAATCTTTATATCTAATACATAATCGAAGTTTATTTTTCTTGATAATCTTGATATAATTTTTCTTGATAATAGGATGATTCTTGATAATATTTTTCTTGATTTTTCTTTTATGACTACCTTCAAAAAATAATTGTGAATCACATTCATTTTCTGTTCTCAAACAAAGTGCCACAATACCAGCAATATCTTAATGATGAGAAGGTGTTTATAATCTATGACTATACCAACATTTTATGCGCTGTATTTCCACAAATCCTTAACATGGACAGGTATTAAAACATGAAAAATAAAATCTTATGGTTTAACCTAAAAAGAATTTTTTCGAAAATATAGTTTTGCTTTTAAAATTTTTTGATCTGTGAAATACCTTTGCTTTGATTTTACGAATGTATGGGAAATCATTTCAGTAATATGACGACAGTGTATCGATTTTTTTTTTTTTTTTTTTTTTTGTATTTGAAACATCTAGACTGCAAAAATCATTTGGAATATAAATAGCACCTATTAAAATGGCAAAGTGTATTCTTTTTTAATCAAAAATTCTATCAAAATATATCATTCCCAATAACTGTCTTTTGAAAATTTCAATTACTATTATATAATGTAAGGAAAAGGTAAATACAATTATCCTGACGTATAAGGTTAAATCTGGCATTCCTTAAAAGTGTAGATTTATTTATTTTCCTGCTCGTAAGTACAGAATTCTTTCTTTTCTTGTATAGTTTACGATGTTTGTCATTTCAAAGGCGTCAATTAGATTTTTTTTGTGGGAAAATTCTGTTGAAATTGTAAAATGTGCTCGTTGAGTTAGTCATCTATTGTTCACGAACAAGACAGTGGACGTGTTCCTCTAACAAATCAATGCACAGTAATGTTTATTTTAATCTTCGACGATTTGGTGTTGTTAGCAATCATTGAGATGTGAAGGGGGCATATCAATGTATATTTTAATTATTAATTTTAATTATGTAAAAATTACTGTGAAAATCTATGTATTTTTGTTTTAATAAGAATTTATGATTAAATTGTCGTTTTTACTTTTCTGTTTCTGAAGTACTTAAAATTAAATGTGGTTGGCGCATAATGGTCAAATACAGGATCTTTCAATAATAAACTACAAACTAAGTATTCAAAACATATGCTGCTATTGTCAACCTTTATATTATTACACCAGTATTGCATATTTTCCCCCGTTTTAACTATTTAATTCACGCAGAAAAGCTTCTGTAGTAGGTACCCTTTTGAGTTTACAACCCGAGGATTTATCGTAGAAATTACTTGTATCTTTGAACCTCACCAATCTTTTTTTGGATAAAAAATTTTAGTACTTATTCCTAAAATCAAATTTACATAAACAGAGTGATATATAAATGGGCTCTAATCTTATTATATCTGATCCAAATACTCATTGAACTTGGCTTTAAAATCTTATAATTGCTTCCAATCACCAAGACTCAAAATATGAAGCTAATCGAATTCATCGATGTCATCATATTGATAATAGCTGGCACATCCACATTGGGTTTACATTGATGATAATGTGCCTATCATCGACATGCGATTGAGTTCGAATTCTCTAAGTTTGAGATTATGGTTATAAAATTGAAAAATATTCTTGTAAAGTCCTTGAGAATGAAATGATTGCAAAACACATCAGCTTAAACTGAAATGAAATTTGTTTATGATCTTTTTAATAATCCCGAAATAATTCTCAAAACCAATCAAAGGAAAACACGTAGTAATATTTCATTTTATTTTTAGAAAGAGAATCCCGTTTCGTCAAAGAAGATGAAAGATTTTTGTTAACTGTCACTTTGTTTCTTAAAACATATATAGAAATGGCTATAAAAACCTATACAAATGAAAGTAGGTTGCTCTTGTAATTCATCTTGAATAAAATAATTACTTTGAAATATAAAATCGGATATACAAGAGATAATTAGTTTTCTTGTACCTGTTAATATTTGCTGTGTTTGTTCCTTTCAACGGACTGTTAGATTCATTCTAAAGAATTTTATTTCCAATTTGAACTTAGGACATTTAGCTCTTCAACTAACTTCTGGGCATTAAATAGTTCAGTAGTATACTAGTAAATTTAGTTAAATATTCATCCATTGTCTTTGAATTTAAAATAGTTACATTAAAGAACATTTTGAAACATTTTCTAGTAAATATCTTTTATTTTATCTAGTTAAGCTTCAGAAACATTGAATAGAAATTCGTTTGGGATATCTATTGTATTTTTTAACATAACCATTTTTTCAAAAATGAAAAAACAATTGAAATATTTTCACTTTTCAAATGATACCAAGCAAATTTATCTTGCTTCTCCCAAGAATTGTTCTAGTTCTTTCAATAGCACTTCTCTGCAAGAACTTCTTGTTACTACTTCAGATTTCATATCGTATTTCACCCGAGTTACTGCTTCAGACTTCATATTTAAAAATAATTTAATATCTTGAACTCTTAAGCAAGATATCCAATTTATTTATTATTAAATATTCTGAACAAATGAGTTCCGAAATTTGAGCTTTCAGTCATTAAATACAAGTTTTTTATTATATTAGCTTTATCTACTAAACTAAAAATCAAGTTTTATTTTGGACGAAACTTATTAGTTTTCAGTGGAATAAACATACTTAATTGCTTCGTATATGATATTAGTATTGAAGTTCATTGAACATTTTGAATGGTAATGATCACCCACAGTATGATGATTGGTTCTTATCTGGAAAACTTTTAATAGGGTTAAATTGTATTCAAGTGATATACATCAAGTTAGCCACTTTGAGATTTATCTGTTTATCTTGTTGATAGAGAAAAGCAGGGTATCCCTGTATAATGTAACGTAATAATTTGTAGCTTGATGGTATACTCCCTGGAAAGCTATTACTTTGAAATTTATTTACTTAATTGTGAAAAAAATTGTGAATACTCAGGTCTCTAGTTAAATGGTTTTTGTTTCTAAATATGACATTAAGAATTATTTAGTAGTTTCTAATTACCTGTTATAACTATTATACAAATAAATCTGTTATTTTTAGACAACTCGTTAGTTATGTTCGAGTTAAATTCCATTAAAATTTGTTCAATTAACAAAGCAATGCAAGCACCAAACTTTGTAATTTTAAACATGCAGTTTCAAGATAAATTATATGGTACACTTAAGAACTGATTAAAAACTATTTTTAAGTAAAGATAATTTATGGGTTGTTTCTAGAACAGAAGGATAAATACTCCAAATTTAAGCCATCAGGCACAATATGCTGGAATATGATCAATATGCTGGACATCATGTTATTTCACACTGACTAGAAGCATCTTCACGCAAGCCAGTGGCCAGAGTCAAAGTGACCTGTGTGCGGTCAATGATATCGAATCGCGGCCAAACGATAATGAGAGGCCGGATAAAAAGGATCGAGGGAGGAGAAAAAGACATAAGATTGGGATTTAGAGGTTACGTGAGCCAACCAGATAAATGGCGGACCGTTGGAGATATAAATATATCTGCCGAAGGGATTGGAATTTCTTAGTGGAAGACAATTTTGTGATGGGATGGCACAGGGCGATGGGATTGTGGTTTATCCGACAGTGTTTGGAAATCATTTATTTAGACCCTCGTTTCGGCAGGGCAAAGAGTAATTGCTTCCTGGATGACCACCGTCTTTGTTTTTTTTTTCTTTCTGCGATGTCCTTTCTGGTCTCGCCAAATGTGCCTATTAGGGCTGAAAAAATCTCCGGTAATTGATGGTTCACAAAGCAAATTATAGACGAGCTCCGTTAACGACAATGTGGAGTTTAGTTTAAGGCTTACCTCAGATTGCATGGCTTCAGACTAATATATCTCATTAGAGGCATCTTGTATTCAGATATTCAAGCTCTAATATGAATAGTTTTGAGTGTATTTTGAAATTTAGACTTCTGATCTGTTTTATTTATATTAATATTATATCATTAGTCTGCATATATTCATGATTAACATCCGTTTTATATGCATGTAGTTTTTATTTAAATTGGAACTATTTCAAATCTATGAAACCAAATTTATTAACTGTACTCGCACAAGAATTAACATGAAACACGTTACTTTAAATTGACAAAAACGAAGGTAATTGTAAATGACTATATATATAATATAATAATAGCATTTTGTTTAATATTTCAGTAATTTATTTATTTAACCATTTCGAGACGGATTGCATAGTGTGCAAGCAAAGAATCTCAGATCTAGAAAAATAAGGTGGGTAACATACTACATGTGTAATATTTCAGCTTCTGAGTATTGTCTCCTAAAACCTTAGCCATTTTGAAATTGCTTAAGGAATTATTCATTGCAGAAATTTCAATTATTTTAAAGCAAAATCTATCAACCAAGCAAAACATTTCAATTTATAAAATAGCTGAACACTGAAGGGCATAATACAAATTTAAAAATTGTTAACACTTAAACTTAAAAGCATTTTAAAAATCAGAACTATGTCATTTAATATCGTGAACATTTAGAGGGAAGCTACGGGATTTGAAGATATGAAATTCAACCAACTTCGAAAAGTCTGTTAGTATTTTCGTAAAAAAAGTTTCGAGTTGTTGTGGGACATATTTCAAGTAATTTTCAAGTAATTCAAGACATATTTCTAGATTTTAAGTCTTAGACTCGAATATTTACTCTCTAACATAGTTCAAGATTATGCCTAATTTTGTCTTTGATTTATTTTTAATTTATTGAATATACTTACAAAATGGTAAGAAGATGCAAATAAATTTTTTGGGAAAATTCTGCCTAAAGTAATAGATGCATTTTAGAGCAATAAGCAAATTCTTGAATTAAGTTAATAATTTTGCATAAGATTACTTTAACAAGTGCAAAGGTTTGATGGCGGTAGTTACCATGGTTATTATGTAATGGTATTTAACTTTTATTGGAAACTTATCCATTGATTTTTGGAAAGAGATTTCCCAAATAATTGTTATCGATACTCCATCTATAAATGAGTTTAATTAGGAGATATTTTTTTATCATGGTTTTTGCCTCATTGGTTTCTTTAATTCTGTCCGTTATTTGTTAAAAATTATGTCAGTGTTTTGAGTATTTTTTGCCTGTCCAAAATATTTAGATTTCAATTTATTTATAAAATTTTGAAAGCTGACGAGTTGAACTTATTCCAGTCGACCTTATAATGTGAAAGAACCTGCATGGCTGCTAAGTAAATAAAAACTTCCTTTTTAATAATTATTAGGAATTACAGGAATTGAATTAATAAACAATTTAAATAAATTTTACTGCAATGTGAGAATATTTTGTTTTGGTTTGAGATATTTTGAAGACTCCAAAATACGTAGGCAACAAATTTGTGATGCATCGCTTTTGAGGCCCCCATTTTTCACTTTTTGGATTATTAGAAAATAATGCAGAATGTTGTCACATTTTGGCGACTTATCGTCAACGGAAGTTACAACTTGATTTCCAAATTGTTTATTCTCTAAATTCTTACGAACTATCTTAAGTCACTTAAGTCGAACGAATTTAAGTCATTAAAAAGTTTTAACCAAACACGAGACTATCAGATTACGCATGCGTCGATATTTAGAAAAGCGATGGACCTTTTTCATCTCAATGTCGGTAGAACTCGAAAACTTTGTTTATCAGCTAAAACTGAAATGTACCTGGCACCACTGTTCAATAAGAAAACGGGAAAGATGAAAAAAGGCATGCATGCATAATTTAATAGTCTCCTGATTGTTTCAAACTGGTTTACACTGATTAATGACTTAAATTAAATACGACAAATAATGACTAAAAAACTATTAATGTTCTCACGTGATAGCATGAAGTTTGAGATCATAGATTTCATTTTTTAATATTTAAATCGCTTGGATGCAATTCCAAAATATTTATTATTTTATTTTTTTAAATTATAATAATTTTTTCGATTTTAAATCCGTTTTTTCCTTAATATATGATGAGAAGCAATGTTTCTTTATTTTGAGATAGCCACTCGCTTGGCATTTCGTTATTATGAGTTGTAGTTAGTGCAATATAGTAAGCGCAGTTAGTGTAGTATAGTTAGAGTAAGCGTGTTTAGATAATCAGATTTTGAAACGATTTCTCCTCGTGAAATCCAGTCATTGACCAGATCTACTTCAATAACCCACGGCACATTTTTATAAATCTTGGATATATCAACATTAAATTAGCAACACAACATTATTGAAACACACCAGAAATAATTTAAGTTTCGAAGTATTGAGACAAATGACATTAAATTTTACTTCATTTGTGCCAGTTGAAATTACATGAGGATAGGACGTTAAAAAGTTTCTATCAAAGTTTACTTTATAGGATTATCGTATAACGAAATATTATGTAAATATTCTTTTAAGAAACCTGAACTCTTTATACCTGATAGTGAAAATCAGTTCACATTCATAATAGTAAGAGCTGCTAACTTGACAATCATCAGGCATTTCTTGCAAATTAGAAGAGCGAATCTTATTTACAAAGTCCTTACAAGCCAAAGTATCCAAAACATTTTTATACAAAATTATATAAAAGGAACAGAAATAACAAAATCAGAGATTGCGGAATAAGAGGTAATATTATTATCTTTCTTCCTCTGATACCCCAAAAGGATGATAAATTTTTCTGTTCTTAAATGGTATATTTCTCCTACAGCAATAGAAACGTGCGCGAATACTAACTATTGTTAATGAAATATTTAGTCTCCTTGATTCCTTCCTCAATATAATTTACCTGATTGTTTGGAATTGCTTTGTTTGTCGTGGCATTTGCTTCTCTTTTGAATTTCCTGTTCTTGAAGAAATGACCGGCACAAAAGAATAGCCTCCATTGCCGTTCCTCAGAGAATTCATTATCTCTCGTCGCGATCATTCCGATTAATTACTAAGCTCTGCTGATCATTTAGATGAATGAATAACCATGATGCCCACAGAGGATTTCTGGGAATATTTGATTTGTATGCCTAGCGAGAGCTAATATTTAGATAGAATAAAAAGGATAGATAAGTTTCTTTTTTTTGCATAAATCAGTTTGATAATGATTGTTATAATTCGAAAGATTATTGGATTATAAAACGATGAACAAACAACAAAGAGTTCCAATTTAAAAACTTTAAAGCATAAAGATTCTTAACTTGTGAGGGAGAGAATGGAAAAATAAGCAAGAAGAGTTGCTGACACCTTGGCAACAATTTTTTCCCTCCAGTTATCAATGGTTTAAGAAGGATAAATAATGCTTTACTTATTTTCATCTCAGGATACTTCATTTCAAAAAGCGACATCAGCCTGTTAATGTTTGTCTTTTATGTCAATCTTTAAACCTAGTGCCTGAGGCATTTTTACCTCCTTTGGCTCTCATCGCCATACCAATGATTATAAGTCATGTATAAAGAAGGAAATTTTTGTAATGAAATATCGAATTGGAAATGCAGCTCTAGGGGGACATTTTGACAGTAAGGTAATCAAAATCAAGCGATACACACACACACAAAAAGATCTGCAATGAAGAAAATGAATTCTCATTGGTTCCTACATCTCAATGTGTGGGTGTGTGAGTACGTGCGCAGATATACTCAAATTACATAATTATAATGGGTGAGTCTAATAACATAATAGTATAAATAACACCATGGTAATTAGTAAACAACAAAGAAGATTATTAAGAATGATGAGTAGGTCGTTTATACTAACAAAAACTCTTATGATATCTTAATGAATTTGTCCGGTGTTTGAAATATCTTTTAATATCGCAACGAAATTACAGGGCAAAGTTTGACATTACGGGGTATTATTAATTTCTTTTAAACTTGGTATTTTATATAAATTTTCTAGTCTAGAGAACATAATTACTCTACAGAATTAACAGAATTATTTTTGTCACCCAATAGTTTAGAAATGAATGTCTTCTTTCTTTAGATTCGCTTGATTAAAATAACGTAGGCATGTTTATTATTATATCTACAATAAGGACTTATTAAACATATTTTTCTTGTTTCAACTAATTTTTTCTATCACTTTCGTGGATCTTCTATAGCCATTCTTCCTACTCCTAAGTCACTGCATATTTTCAAACAAAATGGGCCTTTCCTCAAAATTCTTACATTGGGGTGTGCAAATTTGAGGGGAAATTTGTGTTTCATGTCTGCTCTTAGGGGTTGGTTTCAAAATTTATATTAAAAGCTTTTGTAGTTCTTAACTCAATGCGTTCAGGCTACTTGCTTGAAGCAATCTGGCTATGTGTAAGCTCTCCGTATACAAATTTATTTTCCCCTCCATATTTTAATTATTCATCATTAAAATTTATACTATACGTAAAATTTTTTTTTCATCATTAAAAAATGAAAATAATAAATTAGGATAATGTAAAATAACCCATCTTTTTAGTCTTAAATTTTTTCAAAACATTTAAAACTTAGGAATAAGTTCTGTATATATATATATACTGCAATTGCCCTAAACCTTGACTTAAGAATACGATATTCTCGTTTTGTTTAATCACTCAGGACGCAAAAAATTAATAAGCGTTTTTCTGCAATATTCTCAAATATGTTATTGAATTCGTTATATTGTGATTATACGAAAATCTTATTCATTCAAAATGGCAATAGTTTGCATAAACAATGAAATTTGTGATTTTATTAAAAGTCTTTAAAATAATTTTAAAATAGCTGAATTATGAAATACTGGGGGAGATAATATCTAGTTAATTTCATGCAATAATCTTATATTAATTTAACATTTTTCTGATATTAGCTTCATTCCCAAGAGTATTTTAATATACATTTACTTTAAAAAATCGTCCTCTAAAGGATTTATTAGGTAGCTACGTATTGTTTTGAAGAGGTGTTATTTCTTAATATCTCATGCTATTCGGAGTCGTCCACTTGTATGTCCAAACAGATCGAACAATCAGCTTCAAGGTCAATGGTAGCTATTTAAGCAAGTATGAATTCTGCTGACACCTCCCCTGGAGAATGTTAATTAGAAATTAGATGGGAGGAAGTCTTTCAAATTTCACTGTACTTGACTGACTATAACAATATTCACTGGCTCACTCTGTATGGCAATCTGATGGCAAAGGATTGAAATATTCAAATGATTTGCTTTTTCATTCATATACATTGTTCACGTGTTATCGCTATTAATGCAATAATAATGTCTTTTACAAATGCAATACCCGTTACTTGACATTGAAACCGCCCTCTATAATTATTATTCTCTGCTTTATGGATTGAAATAAAAAAATAGAGCAGAAAATTGAGGTATTTAAAATTTTAAATAAAGAACCAACAGCAAAGAGATACTTTAAATATCCAAATTATGTATTTTAAATTTAATTTTTTGAAATCATTATTGAGAACTTGAGACGTTACTGACTTTACAAAATTACTGTTATAGAAAATATTAACTAGTATGTTTTTAATATTAGGTTTTCAACAATTGTATAAGATCATTAATACTTTAATATTTAGTAAAATGCATTAAAAAAATTGATCTACTTATATAATATAATATAATATAATAATATTCCTGTCTTTTACATTTATGCATTTTTATGGCTAAATGTTTTTAATTTAAATGAATTAACCTTTTAACAGCTTTCAACAATTAATATTTCATAACCGTGAGCTGTGCAATTAAAATATTTCATCGAAAAAGGAACTTTTAAGACGCTAAATTTATGAAGAAATTTTAATACTCGCTACATCACCTTAGTTATTTAATGCTTTTTATGAGCGAAACTATGCCGAGTCTTTTACTTTAAGTTAACTCATTTAACCTAAGCAGCCAATCTAGGAAATATAAATTAAGAAGATAATGCTCAATTTTTTTAAACCCATCTTTTGAATACCTTAGCCTTGAGCTTCTCTGCTCCATGTTTTAAGAAAGCTGGGCCATTAAATAACTTGGGATGAATTTTATTCGCAATTTAGTTAATGAATATTTAGAGAAAAGGAGGCTTCATTACCTTTTGTGTACTAGGTGCAAAAGATGATTAAAAAATTCATTGATGGAGCTTAGAGGAATTAATTCTTAAATTATTTTTTAAGAGGCATTCCGTTTTTTGCAATGTAAAACTACTCAGCGTATAAAAGTAGGTTGCATTTTTTCGGATAAATTTATTTTTATTGAATAATTTTATTGATGCACAAGAAAATTCTAAAGAAAGACATTATATACAGAGGAAAATATTGCAAAAAGTGTATGTGCGCTCAACTTTTATTGTCTTGCTCCAACTTTGAGAGGTTTAAAACTTTCAACAATTACGCAAAATTCGGTATTTTTCGCAAATGAATCATCAGGAATATTATGGCACAAAAATAATTCATTTCCTAATGGAATAAATAATAAATTCCAAATAAAAAATAGAAGTATATAAGCATTTACTGCTTGAATTTGGTTTAAAACCTTTGTCGTGGATCTTATGTTTTTGCTGAATCTAGGGAGAAATGTTTGCAGTCTAATCACAAATACCTGAAAATCAGATGTAATTTGGACGCTTTCTTTGTGCATTAACTGCCTGAATGTAACTAACAATAATTGCAAAGCATTGATCTTTGTCGTGAATCTTGTGTTTTTGCTGAATTTAGGGTACAATTTTTGCGGTTTATTCACAAGTACTAGAAAATCAGATGTAGTTTGGGGACTTTTTTCAACTGACTGGAACTAAAATTTGAACTCAGAAATACAAAATTATTCACAAAATTGCACATTAAATATCATTTGCCTAATTATTATACTTTTGTAAAACCGCACTCAATACATGCTTGCAAAAGTAAGACAGATGTTAAACACGTATACTGAATGTATCGATTAGGTCTTTTACTTTTTAAATCTATTCTATCGCGTGTTTTAAGGCAGAATAGAAGACTGGCTTCTAAATAGATTTCGCTCAAAATTTGATAAAAATCTACAAATCTGTTATAAATAGCATATAGCAAATTTCTTCTTATTTCAAAGTCTTTTCGGGTTATTGCCTTCATAGGCAGACAAATAGACTATACATTCTAAATATATCTTTTTTAATTCATCGATGTTTAAAGCGTGGAGATATATCTAAATATTATTACAATGTGATTGCAATATTTTTTCTTTGTAATTTTTTTTACTTCTTTAAAAATATACGCTTCTTGTTAATAATGTTATATTAAATCAAAATTGTAAACAAATTTATATGTGTGCAGTCATTTTATTTATAAGGACAAGATAAATATGTCTGGTCACTGACTTCGTAGTAAGCGTTATCGTTTTATTTTACATAATAGCAACTAAAAAAAAGATAGGAAAATTCTACATCAAAAATAATCGTTTGGTTATTTATTCCATATTGTTGATATAATATAAATGGAAATGTTCTGCTTATATTCTGTTTAGGAATACAAACTTGCATAATCTATATTTGGAGAATTTTAAATTGAGCTCATTCTGAATAATTTAATATTTAATTTAGTACTTATATTTTTTCTCTTGCAGGGAAAAAAGTTTTGTTGTAAATCTAAATTTTTATTGACATGGCTCGTATGTTTATGCTTTTCTTACCTAGCGTTAAAATAAAACTCAAACATTTGTTTATCTAATCCAATAATCAGCCCTTCTTTGACGTACTCTATTAGAAAGAATAACTTTGGAAAGTATTATTAATTTAAAAATTTTAATTAAAACTGAGATTCAAAAGCTATTTTTTAATTATTTTATGTATATACTTCCTTTCATTTATATATATATATAAATTCTGGTGGAAAGTATTTATTTAAAAGTTTAGAAAATAATGTAGTAGAATAATCAATCATTTTAACTATCTATGAAAGCAAGAGTCATAAATATTTGAAGATACAATTAATATGAGGCGTCTGTGATCTCTAATAGATTTTAGTACCTATTAACAGCTATGGAGAATAAATTACTGCATATAACTAACAGATCATAAAAGATACTAATGACGATATATTTATCCTTAATGGCTATATGTATAATATGAATATTTTATCATATATTTGTAATGGAACTCGGATTTTCTAACTTTCTGAAACTTTACTTACTATAAATAAAGAACTTAAACAAGCTTCGAAGATTTTGAAAAGAATTTAGAAAATTATATATTTTTAGATAGGAAATACAATAAATATATTTATCATCCAAACACGGTATAAGGCAAAGTTCATCTTTGAGAGAAAATTGTAGATGTTAAATCGTATAAATATTTTATATTATTAGATGGATTGAACTAAACATTTATATGGTGGTGTAATGAAACGTAATTTTAATTATATTTAAGAAAATAATGGAATGAAATACAATAAACTCAAAGAAGCGTTTATCAATTTATATAAATTTTTTTTATTCGCTGAAAAATGTATGTTATTACAGTAGATGATCTTACAAGCGCTTTTCTTGTATAATTTGTCGTTCGAAATAAGAAGTTTTCAATATGGTAACATAAAAGTTGATAGTTACTAGTTATCTTGTTTGGTAAGAGAAGAATGATAATTAAAATATAATACATAGTTTAAGCCGTGGTAAAAGAGTAATAATAAAATTTGTAGATAGTATTGGCCGGGTTTTTTTTAAATTTCAATCCTGAAATATGATTCACTTATGGCATCTATTATGAGAAATTCTATAAATGAATAGTAAATTTTGAAATTGTTAATTATTTAAAAAATATTTTTAAAATACTGTAATACAAATGGATGATTGTTTTCGTTATAAATTTTGATACATTTATTTCTGAATTATTTATTAAAATTTAAATTTGGAAAAAAAAAACTTCGCAAGCCAAAACTTGGCAATTCTTCATTTTTCAATTCTTTTCGAAATTTAATTATTTTAAGAAAATAATTATTATTTATGTTGAACTCTATAACCTGAGAAAATTTGACTTTGGATTTATAAGGGGCTATATATAAGATTTGAAATGCAGTTGTTTAGAAGTATGAGTTCAGAAGTTTGTGAATTATCGTTCATGATTACGGTTATAGGTTCTGGAATCCAAAATTTTCGAGTAGCAACGGACACTTTTTTTGTTGCAAAATGCTCAGTGGTTACGAAAGACCGATGGAACGGTACAACAAATATTTTTGGCGAATGAATTGGTTACCAAAAGGCGGCTAGTGCAAATATAAATCATTAGAGTAATGTAGAATTAAGTAGTTAATATAGTTATGGATCCCCAATTTACCCACTATATTCAAAAGTAGATAATTCGCTTCCATATTGTTATATAAAGATTCTTAGCAGCTACCATCTGCTCTAGAACTCTGAAGCAGTTGAAGCAGATACATCAATTAAAATATTTACCTTATTGTACACAGCCATAAAACATGAAGATAAATATAAAAGACACTACTTCACAGCAACAGTTACAGCTCATCAGTCTATACAAACGCTGACGAACTTCATATGTCATTAAGTATTATGTTCATTGCAATTCCTTTACAGACTTAGGTTTGACTGATTTCGCAACACATTTTAACTTAATAACGGAGTTAAATTCTTTTGAAATTATATTTCTACTTCATAGAAAAAAATCACAAACTCATTGCCATGGTATAAAATAAAATTTTTACTACATAAATTACATTGCAAAGACGGATTTTATTTTAATTACATTGCAAAGACGGATTTTATTTTAATTACATTGCAAAGATGGATTTTATTTTAATTACATTGCAAAGACGCATTTTATTTTAATTACATTGCAAAGACGCATTTTATTTTAATAACATTGCAAAGACGGATTTTATTTTAATAGCATTGCAAAGACGGATTTTATTTTAATTGCATTGCAAAGATGGATTTTATTTTAATTACTCTGCAAAGATGGATATTATTTTAATTACATTGCAAAGAGGGATTTTATTTTAATTACATTGCAAAGAGGGATTTTATTTTAATTACATTGCAAAGAGGGATTTTATTTTAATTACATTGCAAAGAGAAATTTTATTTTAATTACATTGCAAAGATGGATTTTATTTTAATTACATTGCAAAGATGGATTTTATTTTAATTACATTGCAAAGATTGATTTTATTTTTTCTGAAATTAAGAAATGGGAATTTTAGAAGAAAAGAGAATACATATCACATTTTACAAAAACCTTAGAGAAGGAAAAGTAACAAATTATCTCTTTCCACATGTTCAGTAAAATTCTAGGTATGATGGCACACGCAATGGTAAAACATAAATATCTATCCATCTATCTCTAGAAAACAGCCACATTTTCTTTGAGTTGCGGAAATATGACAAATAGGAAAGAAAAGATGGTCCAATACCGCTGAAGCAGCAGAATCGAAAAGCTTTTAACGCTGATACGCTGTAATATAGAACTTTTAATGGGGGCCTCTGCAATGCAATGTTGCCTGAGCGTTTTCTTTTTTTCCCTATCTCCTTTATTCCTTTTACGGAAGCTTCGTCAAAGCTTGACAAAAAGATGGGCAGGATTTTTTTTTCTTCCTCTTGTTTTATCTTAGCAAAATAAGAAGCAAGTTGATATTTTTTACCTCAATCTTGCAAATGAGAATTTTTTTTAAATCTAAGAACATCTGAAAAAACTTATTAAAATCAATACGTCATTAATAATCAATATCAAAAAGAAATAATTCCAATAACATAAATGAAACAATATTTATGTTAAAAGTTATGAAATTTGACTTCTAAATAAAGAAAAATCAGCCCAACAATAAGGAATATGAAACTCTACTGTAAAAAATATCTTAAGTTGTTGCATAAATGTCATTTGTATATCATTTCAAAATTATAAAAAGAGTTTCTTCCTGCAGAATAGTTTTTTTCTATAAAATATTTCTTCTAATTTTAATCGATTTTTAGAAAAAATTTAGAAAAAATTTTACAACATTTTTTATTGTATAGTTACTGTAATTAAAATTGTGCGTATGGTGACGATATTAAATACATTATTAGTATTAACGCCACTACAGTCACAAAACTTTTAAAAATCGTAATAAAATATAAATAAAATGCGAACATTCCAGCCGTCATTTATAAAATATCGAATTTTTAATTTTATTATGAAATGGTGAAATTTGGCATACTTTTATTAATGTTTCATGTTAAATGTATTATTTGAGCAGATTCTATAAATAAAATTGTTTTGCATGTGAACAAAACAAACTAATTTTTAAATATAGATTATAATTATATTTTAATCATTATGATATTTTTATTATAAAATGTACATTGTGTTTTTATTGTACTTTATTCAATAAACAAAAAACAGCTCTGATGGTACCAGCTATTATATTTAATGCTTTGTTAAAAAACTTATGCAGCAGAATCAGCCATTGCAAACAAATGCACTTCAAAGCAATTGTGTTCCCAAATTTTGACCGATTGTAGAGCTAAAGTTAAAATTTCAAAAAGTAGAGTGACTTTAAATGTTTCATATTATGTTGTCTGACAATGCAAATGGCATTAATTATATAATAATAAGCGGCCACTGACATTTAAAGTTCATTCATTTCCAACTATAAATTGTTCAAAATATGATCCTACCAGCTATCCTACTTCATTGTTAGTAATGTCATGATTAATGCATTGACCTGGCGGCTCTCCAGTAATTTTTACATCGAGACAACAATTAATCAGTACTATTCTGGGATGGGGCATGGACAATGCTAAATAACTGAGGTTATCAATGTGACTACTGTTTTAAAATTTAGGTCAATCTGTATTTGATAATAAACTTGGGTAGGTTTCATGATTTGCTTGATATGAGAAATTGAAACTTAATTAATACAGAGTTAGTACATTGCAAAGACAAAATATTTTTTAATTTTTTTAACTACATGCAAAAATGAAGAGACGGAGATACATCAACAATAATAATAAACTTCCACGATATGCGATTTATTCCGATTTTTCTAAAATTTATCATGCTACATTATCAGGCTTCTTTTCTTGTATAAGTTATTTTTATATGTTGTTGTATCGTAACATTAACTATGTTCTATTTTGCTTGTAGAAAAGAGTTCTCTTTACACCATTCACAGGCTCAAGTTTCAGGATTCCCATTCTCTTCAAAGCAACCGAAGCAAAAAGTTTATATAAAATTTTATATATTATAAAAGTATTTTGGTATTAAATAGTCTAACATATTTATTCATAAAATGTCATTATTATCAACTTTCAACAGATTTAGCCTCAGTATTTCATGTTTAAAAAATATTTAAATAATATTAAAAAACTTTTATCAAAACGGTAAAAAAAGTCTTTTGGAATTTTTTTATAATCTAAGTTTTACTGGATTGTTGACTTGTAAATCAATAAGTCATCTGAACATTTTGGCACGACAAGAGTTTAACCCTGCCACTTGAGGCATTTTACAAAAATCACCAAAAATGGTTTTGCGCCATGTTTGCCTAGAAAACTGAAAAATACGGCGCAAGATGAAGATTTTTTAGAAGATTTGGCGAGTTTTTGCTAATTTGGGGAAGTGGCGGTTAACTCCGGTTAAACCAACATTTTTTTTTTTAAATAGACCGCAGTGATTTGCTAGTGAATTTAGAAGTACGAATATAAAAGAAAAACATAAAAATGGACTACCTTAAAATGTTTTTTTAAAACCTTTTCAGGAAGTACTTTCTTGAAGTTGCGTTACTCCTGAGGCTAGTTACTGCTCTTTTGATAATATGACCTTGATCCTACCTTTCATATAATAGAATGAATATGGGCTTTTTACTCATTTTCCGATTTCCGAACAATTAATGTCTGCAATATTAAAACACAAAAACAAATTTTACACCATTTCAAAATTTAAGAAGAAAAATTCTTTTTAATGATACTTAATTAAAGAGTCACAAGTTGATGCTGAATTTTATCAATTTTTTAAAATTTATATTTTAATATTTGATTAATTGTTGCTTCGAAGATCAAACGATTTTTATTGTTTCATCAACTATCTAATTAGGTCATGATTCATTGTTCCATCAACTATCTGATCTCTTGTTGACAATTAAAAAAGTTGTTTGTTTATATTTGAGTAAATAGCTATAGTAGATTAAAGGAAAACTCAAAAATCGGTATAATACACTCAAATATAGGTCCTTTCTCTTTAACCGGGAGCAAATGTCGCCAATGTGAACTTAATGTGAGCCAAGTCGCCAAGCGAAGCGTTTGACAGAATAGTAAGAAATTTGGAGGAATTTATATATATATTTTGGTATATTATTTGGCGATTTCTTGTTGCGTAATGCTAACAAAAAAGTACCCAAATATATATATAATCTTGGGGGGGGGGGTACCCTAGTTGAAGTTTCGTTACACCTGAATAATTATTGTACTTTTGATCTTTCCTTTCATGCGAGAGAATGAGTGTTAACATATGTTTTAAAAGACCCACTTTCGTATTTAGGAATATTAATGTACGAGTTTCCAAGTATAATAACAATTTAAATACGTATCTATTATACGTGGGTAGTATTCCTTTTCTATTCAGGTAGGTCCCAGTTTAAATTATGCTTATTAATATCTTAGAACATAACCAGCTCCAGAATTTCGAATTAATGAATTATCCATTTCATAAGCTAAAAAAATATAGCTTTATTAATTTATGCTATCGTTTTAATAACCTATATACGCATGTTAAGAGCTTAAAAAAACCCAATTCCCAAATTTATTTTCTGCTTTCCTGGTTGTTTAACCCCTTAATTGGCAGATTATACGTCACTTCCAGTTGCTAACAGACATATCCTAACTTTCTCTGTCCTTGGCGTGAGGGAAATAGGAGGTAGAAGGGAAGTAATTACGTTAATTACTTTGTGGAGGAGTGGTTTATTTTCACATGGGCCGATCGGAGGAGAATTAATCACGCTACTCAATTTGCTGCTTCATCAGCACCGCCTTCATCAATCATTCAGATTCACCTCGGAGTTGGATTATGAGCCATATTGCAAAGCGGAGGTGTTTATCCTTAGCGGCGTTTTGCATGTTTTCTGATTGTACACTTAAATGCAGGCTTGATATTGGAAATAAGTTATTGATAATGTTGGAGAGTGGTTAATGATGTTTGTTGAAGAAAATTTTGAATAAGTTTGGGAGCTCAGTCAATCTCAACTCCTCGGTACATCGGAATTATATATCAAATGAGAAACATATAAGATGTGGAAAATCAAAGTTTCAAGAAGAAAAGGATCTTTGACATTAATAAAAAAAGTTTTAACAATTGAAAAGAGGGCATACCTGCTTTTATTGAATTTTCTCCTTCTTATATTGGAATCTTTGGAAAAAGATAATTATTTAGAAATATGATTTAATTATGTGTATAAAAGCTAATAAATAAGAAGACTAAAGACAGACATTCTCAAGTAATTTCGTATCGATGCTTTATTGCAACTCAAGAATCATTTGCTGAGAGATAAATTAACTAGAAAAACCTCATTGAAAACGTTTGTGATTAGCTTCATACAAATTGTGGTGGATAGCATTAGCTAGGATCGAACTTGCAACGTTTGAATCCACGACCACGTAACATAACTAGTAGTCAAAAGCGATCACCACTACCAACGGCTGTAACTAGCTTATTAAGATATCACCACGATACTCTCCCACCAATAAGTCTTTGGAGAGACGGAAAATTTTATAGCGTCAAACGCTATGGTAAACGTGTGTGAGTTGCTGCGTCTAATGAGCTGCGGTTAGATGGCGCCACTATATCTGCAGGAAAAGTGTGTAGTCAAGGCCACCAATTCAAGTCCAAAGTCACCAATGTGACAGAGTTGAATAAGATCGAACCTGGAACGTTATGTTCTAAAATTCATGAAGAAAGTTACTTTTATACAGATTCATTTTCCACACTCAACAGGAACTGGATGTATAGTTCTACGTCCTGCTTGTTACCTTAAAAAGCTTTTATTGTTCGGTACGTCACTCGGCAGGAGAAGTGACATGGTACTTCAATCCTGACAGCAAACATTCATAAAGTATTATTTTTGCACCATGCCACCCGCATCAGCGGAAAATCAGGATTAATTTACTGTGATTGTAACAGATTATCATTGTTGTCTCTCTGTTTTTCCTCACGTTTTCGTGTGATGTATTTAAATATCTTTACGTAAATGTTTTCCCGAGTTGGCAACTGAAATTTTGCATTTTTAAATAATGTTTTCTTTTTCTGTTAATGAAGTTGTGTTTTGTAAAGTCTAGTTCAGAAGAGGCTAATATTACGCGCAATAGAAGATGCCCACTTCGGGAAAATCACGTGACAACAACAGGGTAATGGCAAATAGTTGTCCCATTGTCCCAACGACATTTTCTCAACTGTTCATAGAGGGATAACAGGATAACAAGACAATGGGACAATACAGGGATAACAGCAGAGAGGCAACGATTGCGTGCAATAGCTAGCCTCGTGTGAACCCACGTTAAGAATCAATGTTATACCAAATTATTTAACTCCCTAATTGTCTAATACGCATTTCATAACATCATACTCTTACAAGATAATTACGTTAAAAATATTTCCAAATGTAAAATTATATAGGAAATGATTATAACAAAAGATACAAGGAAAAAAACAATGTAAAAAGAATCAATGTATAACATATAATAAAATGTATAATGTATGACAAAAAACTCTAAAATTATTGAAAAATTATCAATTTTTTAATTATTAAGTTTCATTGCTCTGAATCCAGTTGTTTACTCTACAAGAATTAGCGAAGGTATTATTTTTCAGTCTTGTTTTTTCTTCACCTATGTTGTATGACTTAAAACGTCTTTTAAAGAATTTTATAAGTAACAGTAAATTAAATTGTTGAAAATTATTGTCAAATCTACTTTTTTGTTATGTACGGAAATAAAATGACATATTTTAAATATTAGAACTTTAAATACTTTTGGCTATATTTCGTTGATATTTGAAAAGCAATTTGAATTTACGTATCTATTATTTTGTCGGTAATTTCATTCGGTGTTCGCTATTCTTTACCAGTAATCTACTACTAATATATTTGAAATCCTTGAGCAATACGAAAATAAAAATGCAGTATTTGTTAAGAATTTTCGAAAATTTAATAAAATTATAGAGTAAGTATACGAATATGTTTTTTGAATTCAGATATTTTTTTCATATGGATGGTCTCGATGTTAAAGGTGGATACGTGGGTGCCTCTACAAAAACATTTAGGAAATGAATAATTGTAACATTCAAATTTCGAAATTGCGATAAATTAACCAATTCTACGAGCCATTAATTGAAAAAGGACGAGACTGAAATTGATTATCCATTTCTATTATTTATATCTATGATAGAATTCGTAGATTATTTTTATATAATAGATTAGACTGTCTCTACAAATTTTCAAGTCTAAGACAATCTAAAGGTTAAAAAATTTTCGAGACGAACAAATTATTTTTACCAACATTTTCACAGATCAATGTATAAAACATTTATAGCGCATTAAGTTTTTTTTATTATACTTCAAACATTGATTCATAATTTTAAAAAAATTATGTTGTCAACATATTCTATTTCCTTATTCTAGCCCCTTCACTAGAGCCTTTCATCTCAAACACTACTACGCTAAAAATAGAATTCAAGAGAAAAGATCTATTTTGAAAATTTCATAAAGAAAGAAAATGTCTGCGACTTCACTTTTTTTACTACCTATTCTATAAAAAGTATCGGCTTTTCATTCCTCTGATAAAAATACTCGGAATTTTGCTTGTAGTATTCAGTCTATAATTTCATTTTACACGAGATAATATAATAAGTTATACTGAGAATGTTTGCATTAAGAGTAATAAAATTTCTTCTTAAAAAGACATTTATAGAGTAAATTAATTTTTGATTCAGCAACAGGAATAAAAAAAATTATATGCGTAGGCTCTTCTTTGAATTTTGGATAGCTTGTTTTATAAATTCTCTTCAATAATGGATTAAGAATTTTTCATTTATGTATCTGGAAGATCAAGCATATTTTCAATTAAGTTAAACGTTTCGTATCCATACGATTCCGAAAAATCTCTTCTATTATCGAAGCCTTTTGCAAAGTTCATTAAAATGTATAAATATAAATCAGGAAATTCTTTATCTATACTTATAATAAAGCTCAATGTGTGTGTGTGTGTGCGTGTGTGTGCGTGTTGGCGCTCTACAGGCCAGACCGTTGGACCTACAGCTACCAAATTTGGTACATGTATACCTTGGAGGTCCGGAATGTGCACCTCGGAGCCCTTTTTTCGAATTTTAAATTAGAATTTGAATTAATTAAAATTTAAGCGAAATTTCGACGTTTTTCCGCTATAACTTCCGAAAATAGGATCGCACAAACATGATTTTTACATCAATTTAAAGATAAAAAAATTAGCTTTCTAATGACATCTTTGTTTTAATGTATAACTTAAGCTTCCATTTTTAACGAATTTTTAAAGAAATATTTTAACCATGTTTTACAACAATATATTTCGGACAAAACAATAAAATGTAATCTGCACGAGCACGTCAAGGGGGAAAAATTAGGTTTTATCAGCATGTTGCCATCCTATTGACGGAAGTTCAAACTAAAAAAAAAACAAGTATCATTACAAATTAAGTCTAAAGAAATGCAACTTTTAGCACGTGACTGGATAAAATAAAAAAAATATAATGTGACATTTTCTAAAATAAATAATGAACGAGCAAAGGGAAAAAAAATAGCTTTTATTAAACTGTTGAAATCATACTGACAGAAGTTCAAATTAAAAAATAAATTAACTATGATTGCAAATTAAATCGAAAAAAAAATGTAACATTCACCACGTGATTGGATGAAATTAAATAAATATTAAATGTAATGTTTCTAAAAAAGAAATGCAATACAAAAGTTTCTATGATCGTTTGCAACATCTATATCATTAATTTAGAAAATCAGTGTTACGTGACTTTCGAAGTTTAAATATATCTGGCAGAGAAATTATAGAGAGAGCAAGGCACATAAGTATTTAATTGAAAATCTTAGACCCCAATACTCTTGGCGAACCAGCTGGTCGCCAAAGGCGTCTAGTAACAGAATAACTCGGAAGCTTTTTTATATGAGATTTGAATTAAAAGAAACATGAAAATATATAATAAATCAATTATGCTTTTTATTAAACTTCTCTTAAACCTAAAAAGCAAGGGGCGTTCAAATGAAAAGAAGTGAAACGACACTGTGGGTATAAACGAAGACTTCAGTCAAAGTATACACCATAGCCACAACGATCCCATAGATTAACTAGCTGAATTACTCATCGATCCCGGAATTCCTGTGATCCTGACTAGACTCAGTCCTTCACAGAGTCCTTGAATTCGCCGACCGAGTTGAAAGCGCCTCCCTTTCAGATAATTGTCAGGGAACCAAACACTTGAAAATCGCTGGGCTACATGTCCGTGCTGTAGGGCGGATGGTAGAACTATTCCAACGTGAACATAGGCACTCATTTGACCCTGGTGGACGTGCGTTATCATGAAGCGGAACCCTACACCCCTGTCTTTTGTTCTTGATGGACCTGCGTAGTTTTCGGAGTGTCTCACAATAAACATCGGAGTTAATGGTTCTTCATTGCTCGAGGGATATAACAAAAGAGGAACTTGGGACAGTGCTCTTTTTAAGAACCTCTGCACTCTCCTGCGATTACGCGACCCCTCGCATGTTCCGATTTACGCCAAAACTGCAGTCGCATTCCTAGATGTTTCGCTAGGTTCTCCTATAGCGTCATAGGCAAATATTTAAACGCTTCGTTGCTACAACATTTTGTACCTTTACAATTGTACATACCTTGTGCATTTTTACCTTGTGGGCTTAGAGGTAGAAAGCAAATAATTTTTTGAAGTTCTTTATCTTCGCATGATGGTAGAAATGTTCATCATGACATTTATTGGACACAAAATTGTATTCAAAACAGATGTATTGTTATTTGGTTGCTGCTGGCCACTTTTTTCTTTATTATTGAGTTACAAGGAATGCAGCTGTTAAAAAATCAAATGTCACAATTATCATATCGGGTTTTAAATTGTCATTTTCGCTGTTTGTTGTGGTTGGATTTTTTATATCTAATGTAAGATTTTTTTACTAATAAAAACGATAATAAATAGAGAAATTTAAAAGAGAGTGGCATTGAAGATTTTGTATTGAGCTTAAAATGTAAATTTGGAAGATGTTGGATATTTTCATCACAATATTTTTGAATTATTTTTTATTATATATTTATACTGGGATTTAAAAAAAATGATTGATTAACCAGCCGAAGGATTCCTCGTTCTCAAAATTCCTGTGGCCGTTATGAGACACAATCCTTCACAACGTCCTTGAGTTTGCCGTCCGGGTTAAATGGCTTCCCTTTTGACTTTTTTTACAGAACCATTAATATCGATGTGTACTGTGAAACACTACAAAGACTACGCAGGTACATCAAAAGCAAAAGACTGGGACTACTCGTGGTGGGTATGATTCTGCTCTCAATGACAACGCGCGTCCAGTATCGTATACGCAGAACTGTCCAAATTCAAGTGGAAGCAAATCGACCATCCGCCCTACAGCCCGAACATGTAGTCCTGCGATTTTCATGTGTTTCGTCCCCTGAAAAAACATCAATTCGGATGGCCAGTTCAAGAACTCTGTGAAAGAGAGGGTCTCTTCACGGTCAACCGAATTCTGGGAACAAAGAATCATTCTACTCGTTATTCAATAGGATCGTTGTGCTCAGGCTTATGGTGTATACTTTGAATAAAGTCTTCATTTATAAGCACAGTGTCCTTTCGTACCTTTTCATTTGATTTACACTTATAATATAATTATAGCAAAATTCAACATTAGTTTAATGTATATATTGATAATATTTATCTGTACCAATAATAAAGATAAGTGTGTATATGTGTGCGCATGCATTTAGTGCTGTCAGATTGGTCTATAGCACGTGTAGATACACTTTTAAAGGTTATAAACTATTACTAATGCTGTAAGTCTAGTGGCGAAAGGTGGATTTGATTTAAAAAATGGTCTTGAATATTTAATATAACTTAATTATAAATATCCAATATTTACTTATCTACATAACTAGAATCCCAATAATAGCAAGATACAAGCATAATAATAATAGCCACAAATATTAATAACATCAAATGATGCATTTAATATCAAACAATTGAAAATATTTTTAAAATAAGTAATTTTTATCTAAAGTTAGTTCCAGTGGTTATAGAAGACTTTATCTGCTTACTGTCCATAAAGTTTGAATATTTCGCTATATTATTACTAAATGCTTATCTTGCACTGGATTCTGGAGTCTATGAGCTAGAATGATATAATTTTTTAATTACATCCATCGTTGAAAATACAGGCTCATACAGTATAGGTAGAGCCAAAGAGCGATCTCATTTTGGATATTTTATTTCGTCTATTCTGTATCACTGCATTAATTTAAATGGAATGCGGATTTATATTTGTCTTTAAATACGAGGGCATTATTATAGATTTCATTAGCCAAATAATTGTTTACTCATTCAATTATCTTCATTACATAAATAATTTTTTGCAGTCATTCAATTATCTTCATTACATAAATAATTGTTTGCAGT
>JAPMOQ010060822.1:107131-130845 GCA_026543055.1 Argiope trifasciata
TTTGCAGTCATTCAATTATCTTCATTACATAAATAATTGTTTGCAGTCATTCAATAATCTTCATTAGTCTAATAATAGTTTACACTCATTCAGTTATCGTCATTAGTCAAGTAATTGTTTACACTTATTCTATTTTCTTCATTAGTCAAATAATTGTTTGTATTTATTCAATTATCTTCATTACACAAATAATTGCTTGCACCCATTGAATTATCTTTCTAAATAAAACAATTGTTTACATTCATTGAATTATCGTCATTAGTCAAACAATTATGTACTTATGTACACTCATTCAATTATCTTCATAACACAAATAATTATTTGCATTTATTCAATTATTTTCATTAGTCAAATAATTGTTTATACTCATTTAATTATCTTCATTAGCCAAGTAATTTACGATCATTGTATTATCTTCATTTGTCTAATAATTGTTTACACACATTATATTACCTTCTTTCTAGAATTCAGGCATGTAATTCTTCATGCAATAAAAATTATTTAATTTAAAAAAAAACAATAGTTTGAAAAATTAAAATATCAGTTTTAAATTTAAAAACTTTATTTTTTTAGCAAAAATAAATTGATTACAAGAATTTTGAACCTTTCAATATTTCAATGAAATAATAATAAGCAAAAACCATTTAAATTTACAAATTTTGCGTTTAGAAAGATTTTTCTTGTATTATTGTAATTTTTCATGATAAGTTTGAGATATTTTTGACTGCACACAACAATTATTCTCAAAAATAATTTCTCTTCTTTTAATTTCTTAATTATAATTTCAGTAATCTATAAGATCAGCATTAAGTAACAATATCTTGAGGATTACATCTTGGGTTAGTATGTTAATAGGTTTTATCTTAATAATCGATAGTAACAAGAATAATAATGTTTTAAATTTAAACAGAATACAACTGGGAATTGTATTTCAAGTTTTTTATGACATTTATTTTAATTTATACAAATTATCCATTTTTGTTAATTTTATCTATAAATGTTTCATAACTGTCTGATGTGTACTAAAAAGATTTCATCAAGAATAAAGATTTAAAATGCTGTATTCATGTCGAAGTTATAACATATTCTCTAAATTACCTTTTGTTTCTTCTATGCTATTAATGAATTAAGTTAGACTGAGTATTTAACATTAAATTAGCTCTATTAACCAACTCAGAAAATATAAATTAAGAAGATAATGTTTCACTTTTTTTCTTTTACCCATTCTTTGCATGTTTTAGCCTAGAGCTTTTTTTTAATGTACTCAGAACACTAGGCCATTATGTAGTTGAGAATGAATTTTATACTCAATTTGGTTAATGAACATTTTAAGAAAAGAAGGCTTCATTATTTTTATGTAGTAAGTGAAAAAGAGGTTGAAAAAAATTGGTTCAAATTAGGAGAATTAACTAAATTTTATTATGGTAATAGAATACCTCAAAGTTTGTGAAAAAACTTTGATTCAACTTCACATTAAATAAAAAAGCATAAATTAATGGTGTAAAAAAGGATATAGAATTAAAAATACAATTTCAAAATGCTGTTTGTTTTAATAGTTTTAATTCAATTTAATAATTTGAAATGTTTTTTTCAATGAAATTCAAACTGTTTTCGATGTTTAGAAAACTTCTTTTTTCTCTTTCATTGTTGTAAGCTTGGATATTGCCTTGTAAAATTTTATATTTAATTTCAGTATTTTCTTTCCCAAAATCTGTTGAGATCTCATCTAAGACAATTAGTATATAAGAAAGCATAACTGCCAAAGATAGTTGCAAAATCTTATGCCTTTTTGTTGTTGTAGTTTAATGCAAACTGCATGCAGCTGCATATGAATGCATCATGCTGTTTTAATGTTTCAATAAGGACCATTCATATTCTATTCATTTGAATTGAATTAGTACAAGAAAACTTTAGGTTTAAAACTTTTTAAATCGGAGTACATCATTGTATGCATCCGAACTCGAAACATCTAGGATTTCCTGTCAGTTGAATAAAAATGTATGGAATGATTTATTTCAGTAAAAAAGTTACGTGTTGATGTCTAAAATACAATACATGACACAATTTCCAATTTCGTTATTCTGGAGGAACTGCATTAATTATTTATTTTGGCAATTACCCTTTTTTTTTCTGCATCGTGTTGTTCTACCTGATTAGTTTGAAATCCGAGGTGCGTTTACTTGAGACAAAAAGATGTGATGAATGTGGCAGTGACGTGCTTGTAATACGGTTAAATAGGTAGTTTACTTTCTTACAGTTCCAGAAGTAACATTCTTTAATGTGAAATCTCTTGAAATATGTAAGGACTTGGCCATGATAAATTGTGAAATTGAGTTTTTTTTATTCTATGAGTTTGATAAAAGGAAAGGCGGATAAATTTGATAGATGTTTCATCCTGTTGAAATGCCACCCTTTTTTATTCTTTTGGAAGCTTGCTAATCCCATAGCTGAATTTAATTGTTGGTCCACGGACAGGTTTGCTGTTCAAAGATGCAATATTAAAAAAAACAGTGAAATGTCAATCATAATTTTGAGTTGAAAACATTTGCTAAAAGAATTATGGATATCAAATTATGCGCAAGAGTTCTAAATAAACTTATGACAAATCAGAATATATTATTAGCATTTTTAGAATCACTGAATTGCTGATGACAGTTTGTCAAAATTATTTAATCAGAAATGAAAAAATTATTATAAATAAAAGTTATTAAATTAATAACTCAAATAATAAAGTCTTTAAATTAATAATTAAAAATAATGATTATTAAAAGTTTTAAGATTTTTTAAATAGTTAAATACTTTAAGAATCAATAGTAACAAACGCATTATTAAAAAAATCAAAATAATTCGCTTATAGATGATTTTTTCTAACCAATTTATTTTATGACCTTTTACCTTATGACCTTACGAAATTATTAATTTCTGAATTCAATCTTTTAATTAAAAAATAATTTTTAACAATTATGATTTCAAAATTTAGTTTATAGAATATTTTAATGCAAAAAAAAATGGTGTATTTATAAAAAAAATTCTTATTTTTTTCTAATTCAGCTTTGGCTCTGTGTTTGGTATTAACCAAAAAAAGCTAAAACGTAAGTTAAACGTTTTACTTAATCTAGCCAATCTAGAAATCCTAAGTTAAGTAGATGTCTTAATTTTTTCCCTTCAATAATGTTTTCAATACTATAACCTAAAGTTTTTATACTTACTTTCTTATTAATATTTTAAAGACACCGCCTCATTAAATAACAAAGAGAATTTTTTCCCCATAATTTATTAATAAACAATTTCTACAGATAAAATTTCATCGCATTTTGCTTAGTTTTAAATTTATATATATATATATATATATATATATATATATATATATACAGAAGAATTCATTAATGGAGCTTTAAGGAATTATCACTAAAATTCTTAATCGAGAAATTTTTTCATACTTTATTTTTTTTTCGGGGGGAGGGGGCTTGGGGCAGCACAACAACGCAATGATGGCTCCTTTAATTTTGTGTTGTATTTTTATATTCAGTTATATAAAATATTTAAAATAAGTTGAAGCAGCAAAAAAAGGAAAAATTAATATAGCAATATAGAAAAACTTTCTTTGTGCTGTTTCATTTTGGGTTTTTTTCTGAGTTTTTTTAATAAAATTCTTCTAAGAGTTCTCAAACTTTTAAAGCTATATGATTTTGTAAAATTGGGTGACTTAACAAGATGTAAACTATCTTGAAATAATTGCAAAGTTTGCAATTAAATGATTGCTCATAAATATTGTTTTTCCACAATATCTAAAGTGATATATTTTGTATTATATGTTCATTCTAAATAACTTAAAGATAATCCAATATATTTCATCATGCAAATTTTATGTTTCACAATTTTCCCCCCTTTTTTTCTTCTCATTTTTATTATAATACTTTCATTAACGTATTTAATTACATAACATTTAATTATATTTCATCCAGATATAATATTAATTTAAATCATTTATAGCAATCTTCACTATTAACATTATTACTATTTCATTCTATTGAAATAGCATAAATAAAGTTTATTGTGTTATATGAATTGAATACATTAACGGCGTGTTTTTAAATTTATAAAAAAGAATATTCAGTGAATAAATAATTTTACCCTGATGAATTCAGTATCAAGCTTTATTTTCTAAATTTAGTAATCTTTCAAACATGACTTTGGTGAAACTTAATCTTCAAATTAGAAGCTGTTCATTTCAAATAACGAATTTTTTTCATAAATATCTTGTTCAAACATTAAATTATTAACATATAATAGCAAAATTTTCTCTAATGACAAAAAAAAAGAATAAAGCCAATGTTTTCCTTTTATTTATAATTCAAAATGGTTTCATTCGTAGAGTGAAAAAAAATTCTAACTTATGTTTCAAAAATACATGAAGATATTAATTTAAAAATTTATAATTCACAAAAATAATATTAAAAAAAGTTTATGTAAAAAAGAAGGAAGTGCTCAGAATATTTTTATATGTGATCTTTATTTTTAAAATATAAACTATCTATTTAAACATTTATTGTTTATTTTCAAGATTAATAAATTGCTTATTTTCAAGAATAAAAAATGGTTGCATTTTGAATTTTAAATCAAATGTCTTATTTCCATCATCTTTGAGGAAATAAATATCCAAGGAATCTCGTATTATCTCAAAATAAATACGATATTTCAAAGTGAATCCAATTCCATTGAAATTCGGATATTTTCAAAGCATTAAATAAACAGAAAAGAATTTTAAGATATCAGATTGAAATAATATAAAGAATACTTTTGGTAAACGTTTTGGCATTAGATGAAAATTGAAAATAAGGGCAGATGAAAAATGCAATAATGAAATCTTCACATAGTTTCATATATATATATTGCCAATATTTAGGTAATGTTTCAATTTTATCTTCAACTCATAAAGCATTAGTCATTCTAAATCCAAACAAGCAACCACATACTTATACAACCACAACTTTATGTCCAAATACATTTCAAAAGATACAAAACATTTTATATTAATCAAATATCTTTAATTTATATTCCTGATAAATCATCGTATATTTTCAAGATGGAACTAGGGAAAACACTCTAGATCACCCACTTAAATAAGGAATGATGAGAGGAAAAAAGACAACACTCTTGACGTCTATTTATTTTATAAAATGAATTATAATCAAGAAATAAAAAACGTAGGGTATTATTTCAAGGGTTTTAATAAAAATCATCTCTGTATTATGTTAAAATTTAGAAAAAAAAATTCTGAAACCAGTCTCTCAGTTCAGAACTTCGTAGCTTTATTTGTTATGTTTTAGATAAAAAGAAAAAAAATGTTTTGTTATTTTATATTTTATTATTACTTATTTTATTTTATATTTTATTATTACTTATTTTATTTTATATTTTATTATTACTTACTTTATTTTATATTTTATTATTACTTATTTTATATTTTATTATTACTTATTTTATATTTTATCATTACTTATTTTATTTTATTGGGTTGTTCGGAAAGTCATTTCGTATTTTTTTGTCAAAATGAAAAGAAATTTTCGTTTAATGAATAAATTATTTATTAAATTATAAAATTGCCATTCTGGTCTAATACCTTTTGCCATATTTTTGGTAGTAACATGATTACACGCTCATAAAAGTTTTGGTCTTTGCTGTAAAAAAAACTGATCGAGGTGGTTTTTGGCCTCCTCATTTGAAGGAAAAATTTTGCAAATCAGTTCTGGTACTGATGTACTGTTAACACATCTTCTCCACACATATTGGCTAATTTATTTCTGGCTTGAACAGCATTTTTACCTTTTATATAGCAAAAAGAAAAAAATGACGAAAATGCTGTTTATTGCTCTCCATATTTAAAAGGGCACCATCCAAAAACTACTGCGAAGAATTAGCTGCACTTTTTCACACTCAAGCCTTGCTATATCAGCTCTTAAAACATAAAATGATTTTGCGGTTTAAGTATGAAATTGGGTGCGAAAAATACAATTAAATCCTCTGTCGGGAAAAAACGAAATTACTTTCCGAACAACCTAATATATTTTATTATTACTTATTTCATTTTACATTTTATTATTAATTTTGGTTTTTTTTATATTTTATTATTACTTATTTTATTTTACATTTTATTATTAATTTTGGTTTTTTTTAATATTTCATTATTACTTATTTTATTTTACATTTTATTCTTATTTATTTTATTTTACTTTCTTTTTATTTACTTTCTTTACTTTACTTTTTATTTTACATTTATTACAACTTTCTAAAAATATAACTTCATTATTTATTCTATGCTTTTAATATAATATTAATGCTATATATTATTATCCTTGTGAGACAAGGATAGATCTGTTATATTTCCACTGCTTTAAAATTAATTATGAACTTTTAACATTTAATTTAAAAAGACCTTAAATATTTCATTCTTCAATTGATAGAAAAAAACTTTTAATAAAGTATTGTATTTAATTCTTTGATATCCTCTCACATTTTTATTTATTGAATATCTAGTCGAAAATAATAGGACTGAACAATATCTGTTATTCAGAATCCAACAACCACTTATTTTATGAAATAATTAATGAAAAACTTATTTCCAAAATTAAAGTTTTTCTTAAATTAATTTCAATTTAAAATTGGCCCAAAATGTTTCTTCAAAATACGTTTTCAAGTATAGTTTGTTTTTTAACTTATCCGTTACTTTCATTCAAATAGATTTGAACAATGGAATAAGTATATAATGTATTAGTGTATTATATAAAGGCTTAGAAATTAATACCTTAAAACTGTTAATCATTTGAACTATGATCAAGAACCAGAATCATATATATTTGAGGTACACTAGATGTTAGCGATCTCCAACAGATTCCCAAACCTATTAAGATATTTCAAGAATAAATTGCTGCATAGACCATTACAGATGATTAAAGTGTGCTAGTAGCGATAAATTTGGATTTAATGGCTGAATACATAAAATGAATATTTTATCATATATTTGTCATGGAATTTGGTGACTTTAACTTTCTACGATATTTCCTATTAAATAGAAATAGGTTCAACAAAACATGAAGTTAAAAACTTCAAAAAAGATGGCCATCAAAAAAGATGTTTCTACAATTAATATGTGAAAAAGATATGGTTATTATAGCTTGTAAAAGTCCGGCTTAGGTAACTTGTGGCGTGTGTTATATCGAATGATTGGTTGGTTGGTTTTTGTGATTTATTGGTACAAGAGCCATTCTTGGCTAAGCTGCGCCAGACCTTTGTTGAATTAAAAGAAAAATGTAGAAACCATTTAAATAAAAACGATACAGGTTTTAAAACACAAAACACATACGATAAATATCGAATGAATAAATTATGTATTAATAGATGAAACGAATCTGAAATTTTTATGATGGCCTGATAAAGATTTAATCCGTACTTTTAATTACATAAAAAACGAGAGAAAAAAACTTAACAGAAGCAAAAATAATGAAATGTTTTTTGATTTATAGAAACTTAATTATATACGTTTAAAAAATCTATTGCGCTTTTTCATATACGTTCTACAGTTCTAGAAGCATACTTCAGTAGTATAATAACTACTTGAACATTATAATAAAGTGCAAATTATTTATCATAAACTCGTCATCATGAATTACTTTAACTGTGATTCGGAAGAACATTTGAAATCTTCAGAATCGGTGTGAGGCAATTACAAATTAATAATAAGAACAATC
Organism: Argiope trifasciata; assembly: GCA_026543055.1. Classification (NCBI taxonomy): domain Eukaryota; kingdom Metazoa; phylum Arthropoda; class Arachnida; order Araneae; family Araneidae; genus Argiope; species Argiope trifasciata. The sequence continues at coordinate 114,880 of JAPMOQ010060822.1, forward strand.
TTGGATGCAGATGAAATTAAATTATTCCTTTTCGTCTAGGAAACTGTCTGGAGGATGCGTTATGAAAATTTCGATAAATAAATAAATAAAATAGTTTATTGTTTAATAGCATATAAAATGTAGGAAAAAACATAATGAAATCTTCAGTGATATTATTTAAACAAATGTTCGATGAGTGAAAAATATCGCAATACCGGTAAGAAAATTATATTAATTCAGTCCTTAAAATGTTGTAATTCGTCGGATAATATGTTAGAATACTAATAAAAAAAGAAAATCCATCAGATCACAATACTTTACATTAGTTAAGGTAATATTATAGAGTCTTGTTTATTTTTTCGATAAAACGTGCTGCATTTGATAAAACATACTGGCTACTATCGTCTTCTAGATTCCATAACTACCATAAATTTTAGCCTAAAGGCCTCTACCTATTCTGAAATTCGATAGTAATCAATGAGTACTCTCCTTGTTGTGTAGGGACCCTGCTATTATTTTCTATTGCTGTTACATCTATCAAACGAAGGAAACATAACTCGTTTTTCCATCTTAGTAATATTAGCGCTACGGAAATGTTCACTCTTCAGCATAATAAATTAATTCATTAATCTGTTACAATCCAAAATATCCAAAAATCAGGATAGTTTTGATTTGTCTGCTTTAGATCTCATTAATTAACCGCATATAAATATGTAGCAATTGGCATGTATTATTTCATTTTAGAAACAGCGATATCCTTAATCAATATAGCACACCAGTTAACTTTCATAAAACAAATATTTGCGAGATGCTTTTTTAATACAATAAATCCTTCAGAAATAATCCATATAGCAAAGTTAATTCAATTTCGATATATAAATCATGCCTCCTTCCACCGTCTTAAGGAATCCTCTTGTCTGCTTCGATTAAAATGGAAGAAATAAAAGTGGAAATCCAAACACTTCTTTGGATATAAAATGGAAATCTTAATGGTCAAATTCTTGTCGGATCATGCGAAGAAGCGATTCTGGAAGTGCTTTACAAGCATCTCGCTGATGGAATTTATTGAATTGATTCAAAGATCTTCAGATTCGAGAGACGACTGATTTGACTCAGATTTTCTCTGAGCTAAAACATCTCATTCTGTCTCCTAATCTTTTCCTTCGGAGATTTTTATACAAGTTTCGACAATATAATATTCATTCTTTATGATCTATTCTTTCTCAGAAGATGCAATATTCTTTCATTTTTTGATTTATTCTTTCTCCGAAAATATAATATTCTTTGATTTATTTTTTCTCCGAAAATATAATATTCATCCATTCTTTATAATTTATTCTGTCTTTGGAAATATAACTTTCATTCTTTGACTTTTTTTTTGTGAAATGTAACATTCGTTCATTGATTTTTTTCTTCTTTTCGAAATGTAACTTTCGTTCTTTGAATTTTTATCCTTTTTCCGGATAAATAACATTCTTTCTTTATGATTAATTCTTTTTCTCTGAAAATGTAACATTCTTTATCAATTTTCTTCTTTCTCTGGACATTCTTTTTTTTATGATTTCTTTTTTCTATCAAATGTGACATTCATTCTTTATATTTTATTCTTTCTTCATGAAAAAAGATATTCATTTATTATCATGTATTCTTTTTTCAATTCATTCTATACATGGAAAAATTTCATTGCTTCATTTCATGGTATAATATATCCTATAATTTCATTGCTTCATTTCATGGTATAATATATCCTGTAATTGATTCGAATTGATGAGAACATTTTATTGAAAGTGATAACTGATAGTTTCATTAAAATATGATTAATTAGTTTTAGCATTACAACTTATGGAATTCCGAAAATAAATACAGCGATTGCCTTGAATAATGGACGTAACTCATGTAAACATGCTGTGCATTACCCATATTGTTTATGAAACAGTCATTACTTAACAATTTTATGTAAATGTATTTAATTAAAAGAAAATTAAGGATGTGTTTAAAGATATACCGGGTGGCCAGAAATAAAACACCCCTACTCTGACCTCCCTGGATATCGAACTACTCAGTGTAAAGGCTTGAAAATTTGTGGACATACTATTCAAAAAATGGGGAAACGGATTTCACGAAAAAAAAATTTAGTTCCAGAAATCACCGATAGGTGGCGCTGTACCACTGGACGTATGCTGAAAAGACACAAAAACACGTTTTAAACACATTTTATTTGAAAGTACCAAGCATACATGAAACAAGGACGTTATCGATGCAGGGAATGCTGCTCAATATGGTTCCCTTCCTGAAGATGTAAAATGTGAAGTCTGTGGACAGCTTGTTCAACTGCGGATCGTAACTGGTCATCTGAGATGCTTCTCACATGCAGACTGATACTCTCTTTCAAATCTGCCAAGGTTATCAGACGTTCTCGATAAACAAGGTTTTTTAAGTGTCCCCAAAGCCAAAAATCACACGGATTAAGATCCGGTGAACGAGATGGCCAAGTTGTCGGAAACGCGCGACTGATTATTCTGTCAGTGGTGAAATGTTGGCGAAGAAACTGTTGCACAGGGAGTCCAATGTGTGGAGGTGCTCCATCTTGCATAAAAGTAATGGTGTCAAGGCATTGGCGCTGCTGCAAATGGGGTACAACAAATGTTTCGAGCATCCTTTTGTACCTGTTGGCCGTCACGATACATGTCTCAAGGCCATTGGAAGTAACCTCTTCGAAAAAGAACGGTCCAAGGATGAATGTGGCTGTGAATCCACACCAGACTGTAACTTTCGGTGAGTGGAGTGGAATCTCTTGGAAGGTACGGGGGTTTGTCGTGTCCCATATGCGACAGTTATGGGTGTTCACTGTTCCACTGAGGTGGAAATGGGCCTCATCGCTCCACAGAATCTGCCACGGCCACGATGCATCCACTTCAACTCTAGCAAGAAATGTCAATGCAAAGGTCAGTCGCATCTCCCTGTCTGTGGCCAGCAATTGTTGATTAGGGCGGATTTTGTACGGGAAACAATGCACCATTTTTCTGAGTACGTTCCACACTGTGCTATAGGGAACACCCAAGTGTCGTGACACTGCACGTGCACTACTGCAGCCTAAAACATTATCCATTGACTGTTCAATAATACCGGTGGCAACATCTTCAACGACATCTGAACGAACCGGTTTGCGTCCTCGACCAGGCTGAACTCCAAGATGTCCAGTTTCCTCGAATCGAGCGATCATTCTCCTGAGAGCTTGTGGAAGCAATGGTCCCTTACGCAAATCCTTAAGTCGGCGAAACTCTCGAAGTGCTGCTGGAGCATTTCCTTTATTCTCGTAAAACAACTTCACAAGCAAAGCGCGTTCTGGCAGCGTGACAGCCATCACTAATAAGAATGACATTCCCCACCTTTTAACTTCTTTTATACCCAGAACATGGCTTCTAACCATGCTTTATGCAAATTTTTCTGGTTACAGTATGAAATTGCAGTTACAACGGGAGTTCTAGCTTCTTTACTATTTTTATTTTCCATAAGGGGCAGAAAAATTAAAAAGGAAGCATGGAAGCATTCCATTCCGCATAAACATTTTAATTTTTATTATTATTTGTGTCTTTTGATCATAGTTCCAGTTGTGCAGCGCCACCTATCGGTGATTTCAGGAACTAATTTTTTTTTCGTGAAATCCGTTTCCCCATATTTTGAATAGTATGTGTACAAAATTTTGAGCCTTTACACTGAGTAGTTCGATATCCATGGAGGTCAGAGTAGGGGTGTTTTATTTCTGGCCACCTTGTATATAGAATTCATTCTGCACAAAAATTAATAAATGGTCAAAAGTTTTAAAGAAAATTCATTAGGGCTATTTAAAAAACAGTTATCATTTGACTACTATGAAGTTTGTTGGACTAATTGCAATAATTATTACTATACAGTATCTTCTTTAATTTTTAAGCCATTACAAGTTTTCAATATATTTTTAATAAGAAATGATTTAAATCGCAAAAAAATTGTTTTAGTTTTAGGAGTTAATTTTGTCAATATTCCATTTATCATGAATATTTGATTTTTATGCGATTTTTCTGTCCTATTTATCATTTTGAATAAATTCTTCCAGACAAACTAAAAATTTAAGTACAAAAATTCCCTCTTTCTACATTTATGCCTATTTGAAATTAGAAATTTTGAATATCGTTACGATTTTAGACTACGTCTTTAATCCACTGTCCTCTCTTCAAGCGATCATTAATAACCCTAAGACAAAAAGCATATTACATTCATATTAATAAGAAAAAAAATAAGTTACTTTAATTTTTTTAATTATAAGTCCAATTTTCTTAACCATACTATAAAGTCAAACAAAAATATCTAGTTGTATTGCAAAGAAGTGTTCAAATGAAAAGGTACGAAAGGACACCCTGGATATAAATGAAGATTTTATTCAAAGTATGCACCAAAGTCCTGAGCACAGCAATCCCCTTGATTAACTAGCCTAAGGATTCCTTTTTCCTAGAATTCCTGTGACCGTGACGAAACCCATTCCTTCACAGCGTCCTCAAGTTCACCGACCAAGGTCAGCTACTTGTTGATTTCCTCAAGCATAGAAGAACCTTTAACTTCGAAGTGTACTGTGAGATTCCCCGAAGACTATGCAGGTCCATCAAGAACGTCCAAACAAAGTAGTGACATATTTACATATGCCATTATTCGAGAGCGTAGCGAGGCATCTAGGGATGCGATTAAAGTCTCCGGCCTAGATTGAGAGAGAGAGCAGAGGCTTTTATAAAGAGCCCCTTCCAAGATTAGCCACTTGTTGGATTCCTCGAACAGAGAAGTACCACTAACCTCGATGTGTACTGTGAGACACTCCGAAGACTATGCAGATCCATCAAAAACAAAAGACCACGGTTACTTTAGGTGTGCGTGGTTCTATTCCGTGATAGCGTGCGTCGAACGTCTCCAGGATCACACACGTGGTGACCCTGCCTTCCATGATAACCAAGTTCAAGTGAGAGCAGCTCGATTACCCGTCTGATAGATCGGACATATTGCTCTGTTAATCCGAGGTTACACGACCGGTCGCCTCACTGATTTGGTCATAAATCAAAACTCTGATCCACTGGGGGACCACACTCCCCCATAGCCAAGAAGATGCGTTTTCCCTTCGACTCCTCTTGCGGTTTTCTTGACTCTTTGATGCCTGGGCAGTTTACCGACAAATTGTCGGTAAAGTCGACAGGCATCGAAGAAGACCAGAAAACCGTAAGAGGGGTCAAAGGGAAGCACGTGGATCGTCTGCAGACGGGTGCAGGCCGTGTAACCTCAGAGTTATTTTCATGTGTTTAGTCCCCTGGGGGGAAAACCTAAAACTTCAACTCGGACGGTGAACTCAAGATCTCTGTCAAGGAAGCCCAGAATTCCTGGGTCTCTTCACAGTCCTAGGAATTCTGGGTACAAGAAGTCCTTCGGCTCGTTAATCAATGGGATTGTTGTGCTTAGGCCTCTGGTGTATACTTTGAATAAAGTTTTCATTTATACCTACAGTGTCGTTTCGTATCTTTCCATTTGAAGGCCCTTCTATGAACTGTTTGTACACTTTCATCATACACAGCACAAATTTTTACTTTTATACTTTCTCTCGCATTTAAAGAATACATGAAAAATTATTAAAAATGAATGAGATTTTAATTAAAGTAGTCATTGAAATTTATTAAAATAAAACTTTTTTTCTCGAAATAAAAATGTAATTAAATCATAAGATCCAAAAATAAAGAAGTTCCATAAAAAATTAATTCATAATTTTACCAGGATTTTAAAGATAACAAATAGCAGTAATACAAATATAAATCAATATGCATTATAAACTTAAGGTATTACTTGGTTATTTAGTTCATAAAATAATTTTTTAGATGTAATCCATCCTTAAAAACGCAGTATTATAATTTGAAATTATTTTTTTAATTACGAGAGTAACTTATCACTATATTACTACGACCTAAATCGAAATGTTAATGAAATATATTTCATTAAAAAGCATATTCCATTTTAAAAAGTCACGGGAAAGATTTCTTAAAAGGACTTGAAATGGATACATTTTTTTAAACTTTAAAAAAGGAAAAGTAACATTTCTCCTTTTCCAAAATTCTCATGTAATTCCGCCTGTGATGTCACATTTTTGATAGTACATAAATATCTATCTATCATAAAAGGCAGCTAGCTTTTCTTTGAGTTGCCGAAATATAGCAAAGAAGAAGAAACAAATCCATACCGCCGGAGCAGCAGAACAGAAAAGCTTTTAACGTAGATACTCTGTAACAGAGAACTTTTAATGGGAGTCTGTGCTCTGTAACGTTGTTCATGTCCGTTTTTTTTTGTCTGCTTTTCTCTTAACGGTGAGTAGTTGAAGCTTGATAAAATATTGTTTAAGTTTTTTCCAAACCTATTTTTTTTATCGGCAAAGCAGAAAAATAAAAGTTAAATTCTTTTTTACACCTCAATTTTTCAGATGATTTTTATAAAAATTACGGGTGTTTGAAATTTATATAATAATTATAAAATTACTAAATATAAAAATTACAAAAGCTGAAATAACTGTTAATTAAAAAATTCAGTAAAAATATCAGAATATATATTTTAAGTTTTAAAGAGCACACAGTGTAAGAAGCAACAGCAAATACAAATTCCTGCGCGGATTAAAGCTGTGATTAACGTAAAAGTTAGGAAATATAATAAAGAAATAGAAAAATTAAATTAAATATTAAAATAATTTCACTGGTTGAGGTTAAATAAAAAATTTGATTTCCATGATTTTATAAGGTTAAATTTAAAAAAATTCCTTACATTGAATTGAAGTCTAAAAGATTAAAAATCGTGCAAGGAAACTATTAAATAAAGAGCTATTAAGTGTAATTGCTATTCATCAAACACATGTTTTGCACATTTTTTATTAAAAATCATGCGAAATCAGAAAGTTTCCCCCATTAATTTCTTACTGTATTATCGTATGAAAACTATTTTACACCAGTTTTTGAACTAACGATTTTATTTCTATAAAATTTCTTTCTTAAATAAACGTAAAATTAATTCAAGGCATTTTTACGGCAATTAGTCTCTTTATTTTCGATGTGACATTCCCTCACTTTGGGACCATATTAGTTATGTTTTATGGATGCATATAATTAAGCAGATCTATAACTAACGCTTTCAACGTTACTAACGAGATATCTCGTCTTTCAGATACTTCCATGTCTTTTCATGGAGTTTTATTTATCTAATTCATGCTTAGCGGTGAATGCGTTAAGATTTTAAAAAATAATCTTTTTAATGCGGCCAGTTTGATTTCCAATTTTTTTCAATTTAATTGAAAAGCATTTGAAATAAAAGATATTTTGTTGGTAGAGTTGAAAGTATTAAGAACATATATATAATATAAAGAAAAGGAAATCTACGATCGCATTTCAAGTTATCTTGTGCAAACATTATTATTTTTAACTAATTGTTTTTCATTATTATTTATTTTGTCATTATAATTTAATTTATTAACCAATTTAAACTGGTTTGAAAAAATCACGGGAATCCTCCATCGGTTATCTATGCCCCCCTCTCAACATATAATGATAATTTTCAACCGTGATAACATTATTTTATGAAAAAAGTATTTCTGTAAACACAAACTATTTTCTAATTTCTGAGATCATAAAATAGTTTCATAATGTATTGATTTTAGAACAAAAGTCATATCCTTCATGGTTTTTATTTAAGAATGAATATTATTTCCGCATTAGGGAAAAGAGAAGATACTTTTATCAAACTGTTATAAAACACAAATGAAGTTTTTTGAGCATATTATAAAAATTAAATTTTGTAATTTCCTCCGAATAAAAATTACATTCCATGAAAATAGCAGCTATAATGTCATAGTTCCATGTTAGCCTTTTGAAAACCTAACTGATTTCAAAGAAGCGTACATAATAATAATAATGCAATATTGATGAAAGCGGGTAATATATATATATATATATATATATATATATATATATATATATATATAATATGCTATTGAAAGATATTGATGAATATTGCCATTTATGCTTTATCATTGCCTACATGAATCCGAGTTTCAAATATTTGTTGCCTTCAACTATTCAAAATCTCCTAACGAAAACATCTTGGTCTCACGCGATAATAAAATGAATATTAAAGTGTATTTAACTCTTTCATGCAACAATATAATTTCCGAATCCCTTTTAAATTTTTTAAAAAAGGAAAAGAATTTATATAGGCATGTATTTAATCATAAAGTTGTATGCTACTACTGTTTGTCGGACATTTGTCTATCTGTCCCTTCGTGTGTATGTAAGCACACGATAGCACAAAATCATAAAAAGCTATACTCAAATCCTGTGAGTTGGTTTCCGTTTTATGGCATTAAAGCTATCTTCGGCTAAGAAACAACACAATCATAGTATTAAACTACTTTTTATTATCGAATATATAAAAATGAATTTTTATTTGTTCGTACCAAATGTGCTGTTAACCGTTCGACCGATCGCGTAGAAACTTAATAAATTTAGTGTTTGCACCTGCAAGAAAGTTATATTTTTAAATTGGCAAAAGACAAACAGTAAAAGGCACATGTTATTCAGAATTAATCGCTCACATATCAAACAAAAAATGGAATATAATCAATGTAAGTGCTAATTGTTTTTCTTGCCATTAAAGAATAGTCATCTAAACATGATGTTGTCACTCAGCATGCACAATATTTTGTCTGTGGCAAACCGCGCATATTATTCAGAGTTTATCTCATATATACAAAACAGGATTAGTGTTGTCGATGTTAATAACGTTAAATTATATATAATGAAGTTTTTTCCAATGCAAACAATTTTTTCTTTTTTTCAGTGAAATGACAAACGATATTTTGGTTGTACAAGCATATATCGTGTTGATTGCTTCAACAAAAAAAAAATTCCAAACATAACTTAATAGACCTTTTTTAAATTTCAAGCGATATTTCCAAAATTATTTCTTCTGTGCTTTCACCGCGCTGGGTATATGCATGACCAAATGTCTATTTGGAATATCTATGTCCAAATGCCTAAAAAAAATCCAGAAACCAACATAATTAGAAAAGCGAAGCAATTGAAATGCTATTGTACAATGTTAGAAATTTCGGCTAAAGTTTAAATAAGACACTGATGGAAAAAAAATCCCAACAACAAGAAAAAAATATTGTACAGTAATGAAATTTTAGGAATACGTTTGTCTAGGTAACATATTTAATTGATTTAAGTTTCAAGATCACAGGTAGAGCCATTGGCGAGAAGAGCGCTTTCAAATGTGAAATGTTGGTACATTAGTAACCGGTGTAATCGCCAGAATTTTGAATGCAAGCATGCAAACGTGCATGCATTGTGCATGCCTTGAATTCTGCCTTGAACACCGCCTTGAATTCTGTTCATGAATAGTAGCACAACAGGTTGTATTACTAGATTGACGTACAAATTTGCAGTCAGGGTGCGTGGGATAACCACGAGAGTGCTCCTGCTGTCATACGAAATTGCTCCCCAAAACGTAACTCCAGGAGTAGGCCCTGTGTGTCTAGGCCGCAGACAGGTCACTAGCAGGCGTTCACCTGGCCTCCTTCTAACCAACAAACGGCTATCACTGCGACCAAGGCAGAACCGGCTTTCATCAGAAAACGCAATAGCTCTCCACTCCGTCCTCCAATGAGCTCTAGCTTGACACCACTCACGTCGCAAACGGCAGTGGTTTGGAGTCAGTGGAAATTCTGGCTTGGAGCTACCTTTAAGTAACCGATTTGTAACAGTTCGTTGTGTCACTGTGGTGCCAACTGCCCCTCGAATTTCAGCTGCAGACGCAGTACGATTAGCCACAGCCATACGCCGAATACGACGGTCTTCCCTCTCAGTAGTACCACGTGACCGCCCGGAACCTGTTCTTCTTGAGCCAGTACCCTCCCTTGACCACTGCCGCCAATACTCATGCACAGTGGATACATTCCTGCCAAGTCTTTCAGCAATATCGCGGAGAGAACACCCACCTTTTCGTAGCCCTACAACACGACCTCGTTCAAACTCAGTGAGCTGTTGATAATGGCTTCTTCATCTTCTCAGAGGCATCCTTGACTAATATTAGCCCACTACGTCAAATCTCGACAGTAAATAACGATCACGAACCTTACAGCGCTTATTTAAAACAAACCTCATTTGCATGTTTATAGTGTCGCTACTAGTGCAACATTTACGCGCGTAGATCGAAATTTGAATCGACGTCATCTTTCAGATGTATAAACACACCTACCAAATTTCGTTTATCTAGCAAAGCTCCTTCCTAGTGTTGGGATTTTTTTCCATCAGTGAATTTTAAAAATCCATACATTTTATTAAAAAGTTAAGAAGATACGCATGAAATGTTTTTTAAAACAAATCAATTAAATCAAGGTGGAACATCTAAAAGAAATCATATTTTAGAGCAGATAATGGACATCGTATTAAAACGAACATCTGCAAATAATTAAAAGGACGCATGTCAATTAGTAGCAGACCTGAGGAAATGATGTCTAATTTATGCTAGGTTATCTGGGCCAAAGATCTAGATGCCTTTGGCATTTGGTTTTTGTTACTAAAAAATAAATCAACATCAAATTTTAAATCTAATCTCTCAATGAGATTATTGCATTGTCCACTGATTTTCTAACTCTTTCATATGTGACTAAGATTAGGCAATAGGGGGAGTTTTTAAAATAAAGTTTTTGCATTAAGATGATCCATATGTTTTTAATTTTCAACTATATCAGAAAGAAAAAAGGAATCTAACTTTCTATTCTATAAATATGAATACGGATTCTAAAACATGCAAGCCAGATAAATGAATTCTGGTATATAAGCTGATAACCATATTTATAAATCGGCATGGTGTTCTGGGAATATTCATCCAATGGAAAAAGCTTCAAGCATATATTATAATCTTTAGTGTTCGCCAACATCAAATATAAAATTTGGAAATGTCATAAAAGATGAAGAAAATCCAGGTATGAGTATTCTATTAGGCCTCAGTGGCCTGGTGGTAATGTCTTGGCTTCGGAACCGGAGGATTTCATTTTCGAGACTCGATACCACCGAAGAACCGTTGTGTAAGGGCGTCTCTTGCACCTTAAATCTGTTAGGTCAAACGTTCTTCCACTAGTGTGGTGTGGTGTGGAGAGTGGGTGCCATCTCAGGTGTCTTCCTTGTCAAAATTATGAGGTCCGTCCCAAAATAGCCCAAATGTTGCTTTACAACGGGATGTTAAAATAACTAAAACTAAATCTACACCAGTGGCTATTCCACACATGAGTTGATGCTGCTTCTATGCTCAGTTTGAGGTTTTTGCGCGAGAGCGGAGTTATTAAAATCGCAATTATAAAGTTTCCTTTTATATTTTGATGTGAGTTTAATGTGCTAAAACCTTACCCAACAAATGCTGTACAAAATGGTATACCTTCAATATCCATTTACTATTTCTCGAAATTTTGTGGTTCAAATAAATAGACGCTTTCAGGAGACTTTATTTTACACTATGCATAGATATTAAGACAATGAATAAGCTATTTTAATCCTTTAATTTTCTTAGTTGAAATTTATATTATATATTTTCAATTATATATTATTATTCAACAACCCAATAATATCTCCAGATGATGTATCTGCTATAAAAATAAAATTACCACAACACTTAGAAAACACAGTTAGCCATTGCAGCAGAAAACTATGTAAATGCAAACAATTATGTACCCTAATTTAGGCTTTGAACACCGTACTATATCGATGGAAAAAACACACTCCAAACAACAGAAGTGGCTTTAAAAGCTGCATAATTTGTAGACGGGTAATACAAACTGCCTTAATTTTATAGCAATGAGCGGCCGTCCCATTTAAAATTCATTCATTTCCAGCTACCCATTATTCAAAATATGCCATGACCTTACATGACCAATACATAATTTCACAGTAAGGAATGTGGAGGTTAATGCATTAACCTAGCTGCGCACCATTAATATTAAGACGGGATAATTATTCATCACCTCTACATTGGGTTTGGACATGGACGAAACAGAACACACAAGAGAGATCACGAAAAATATTTAGTCGTATTATTGACTTAAGAATTTCGGATACTCTATAGATGGAAATAACATTTAATAAATATAGTGTATTGATGTTTGGTTTAAAATGGAGGGAGGGGATTTAAATTTAATTAACCATATACCTATAAAGGCTATTTCAAATAAAAAATATTTTAGCCTTTATTATTTAAATTATGTTTGAAAGCAGGAAGGGGGAACAAGAAAAAAACACTGCAGGCTCTTTGTAACTATTCTATTATTTATTATATGTACCTTTCTCAATTTTTTCTACGTGTAGCAATTAGAAATTAATTTTTGGTAGCTGTTCTAATTTTTTTAGAAATATTTGATTTGGCTTGTTGAAAAAATATTCTGAACATACAAACTTCTGAATTAAGCTTACTCGATACCTTTAAACAATTCAGGCTTCGTCCCCACATTTTCTTCTTTTTTCGTTTCAAATGCGCGAAACCTAATGTTTTATAATTGATTTTAACTTAATATATTTACTTGGAATTTTAAAATAACTAACATTAATCAAAAATAAATTCAATAGATTGGGGTAAATACAACAGAAAAATTAAAATCAACAATGCATTGAAGTTAGTTTAGTTAAGTTATAATAACTTCCCGTTTTAAAGCAACACGAGGGCTATTTTGGGACGGACCTCGTAATTCTGAGCCACGGTCAGATGACGAGGACGACACCTGAACTGCCCCCCCTCTCCTCCCCACGCCACACCAGGGGGAGGACGTTTGGCCTGACATATTTAACGTGCAAGAGACCCCCCTCACAAGGCGGTTCTTCGGTGGAATCGAGTCCCGAACCTGAAACCATCTGGTTCCGAAGCCGAGACCTTACCACCCGGCCACCACGGCCCAACAATGCATTGAAAGATAATGGCAAGTAATACAAGGTTTTTCAGATAATGCAATGTCCTGGTCACAGACTAATATCATTACTTCTAATAACCTTTAGAAAGAAATTAATTCGAAGTAAGGAATGGAGGTTAATGCGTTAACCTAGCTGCACTCCATTAATATTGAAATGGGACAATCATTCATCACCTCTATATCGATATTTTTAATGTCTTAAAAGTCATTTAACTATATAATAGTGAAACAAAAGAAGAAAAGTTCAAATTCACGAGCGGATAGGACAATTTAAACACAACTCACAAAAGTAAGGTTTTGAAATTAAAATAATATATTATACTAGTTGGTACCCGTCGCGTTGTTTCCGCAGATGTAATAATCTTGTAAACATCGTTTGGAATTTGAAATAGTCACCTATTTTAATTAAGAATGATGGAAAGAATATTTTTTTTATCCATAGTGAATATATCTTTTTAAATTGAAGGATATATAAAGGAGAAACATAAATGGTATTTATTCTAATTTCATTATTCAATTCTAAAAAATATTTATTTTTATATAGTAGATTTGTGTATTGTTTTACAATTGTAAATTTGCTGTTCTTTCAGAGAGGTAATGAAAGAAAATATTAATTGTATATCTTGATTCTTTTCATATTCTTTCAATATTATCAAGTTTAATATTAGAAAATGTGATTAAAATATTTTCTTTTAAAATTAATTTTACATAGAAAATATATTTATGCCATAAAATCTTTAATATAGTTGGAAAAATAATGTTTTGAAAACTAAGATGGTGCAAAATTATTTGTACTCTAATATTTTCGGAAGTTACAGCAAAAAACGCTAATATTGTGTTAAATGTTCAGCTAAAATATTAAACCTATAGAATTGGTTCCTCTTAAACTTCGCACACTCTCTAATAAAACTGTTACCTCAGAGAAACACTTACATTGCATTTACGTACAATAGTGACTAAATACTAGCGTTTTTCTTGAATTTAGCATCGTCACTGAATCTGTTGTCTAATTGGTGAGTTATTTGGAGGTTAATCCTTGGTTAATAGATGCGGTTAATATATCTGGACATATGTTTTGCATATTTCATAATTTTAATACACCTATAACTATACTGTAACTGCAAGTAAAACTTCTACTACCTATAGTCGAAGTTTTATCGGAATCGGTTCAGTAGTGCGGCAACGCATAAGCGACATGCAAATATTCAATTTTATTTATATAGAATATTATTTCAAAATCAAACAAATTCGATAAACAACGTAGAATATCCATAAACATATCTAAGGTAAAAAAATACAGCATTCAACATTTATGTTGTCATTTTTAATAACCCATATACATATGTTCCGAGCATGAAATAAAAAAACCCCAACTCCGATCTTCCAAACTTATTTTCCATTTTCCTTTCTCTTATTCCCCTAATTTTCAGATTATACGCCACTTCCAGTTGCTAACTGGCATATCCTAACTTCCACTTGAAAGGGAGTGAAGTGGGAGAAGAGGAGTAATTACGTTAATTACTTTGTGGATGAGTGGTTCCACTCGGTGCACGCACGATGAATTATTTTCTCATGGGCCGATCGGTGGCAAATTAATCACATAACTCAATTTTCTGGATGCTGCTTCGACCGTACCCTCCTTCGTCAATCATTAATATATACCTCGGAGTAGGATTCTAGCATATTGTCAACGGAGGCTCTTCTATTCATAATGGTGTCCTAGGAAATGCAAGGTTTTCAATGCATGCTTATTAATATAAATAAGTTATTGATGATAAGTTTCAATATTTGCTAAAGAACAGCCCAAAAATTCTGGGTGTGAATAAGGTCGGGCTCAGGCTATTCATTTGTAAAAAAGAATTAGAGCATTGTGTTAATTTTAGGAATACTCATTTGTATATGAATTTTTAAAAATGTCCTACTGCAGTGATGAATACATGTTGACTTCATAAGCAATCATATCTGCTTTTCTTATTTAACTGACTCGTAGTATTGATACCAAACCAATAGAGTTTAAGTTTTAATTTTTCATTTATGAATATATGCTACATATAATAAATAAGAAATTAATATTAAAGCAGAAAAAAGCACTAACCTTTTTTCAATTTCGGGGCTTTTTGATCCACAAGGTATACACCTCAATGTACGTTATAAGCTATTACATATAATAATATGGTCAACTGGAGAGTAATATTCATTTATCCTTAAAAAAATTTTTTTTAAGCCGGCATCCTGATATAAGGGTAGCACGTCCTCCCCGAGATCTGGGTGTCCCTGTTCAGGCATGGTTGTTGTTCTGTGTTCTATTGGTGAGGGGTGTGTATAGGGCCCAGTATAAGAAAGGGCTGTTCAAACGAATGTGGTGAATGTATAATTAAGATGTACTGTTGACCTTAGTTGACGCTACTAAAAGAAAGAGAAGCTTTCTCGGTTTATCTCGGCCATGACATGTACCATAAGAAAAACATCAGTAAACCTTCAAAAAAAAAGATTAAATTAGATTTTAATAGATTAAACCGAATCTTTGAATGAATGATATGATCTCCAATGTCATTCTAAATCTCAGTATATCTTAAATGATTAATATAGTTTCTCCTTTATGTAAAGCATACTTTCAGAGCAATGCAATAAGATAACTCATAGCATAACGACAAAACTTTACATGAAATTTTAACGGAATGTTCCATCACCGATCCAATTGAATTTCGAAGATCAAAGGCGGTAACAAGGGAAATTCCGTGATAAATTTTGCCACTATTTTATGTGTTATCGTCGCTCTGTATATCCCATCGAATGAAGGAGCTACATGAAGAATGGCTACCACTTTTCGGCTGCAAAATAGACTCAGTTCTTTCTTCCAACATTAGTGCAATCTCTTTTTAATTTAAATGCTGTAAAATGTCTATAAATAGTAGATGTCTAAAATGTAAATGTCTGTAAATAGTAGATGTCTAAAATGTAAATGTCTATAAATAGTAGATGTC
>JAPMOQ010060822.1:130855-187467 GCA_026543055.1 Argiope trifasciata
TAGTAGATGTCTAAAATGTAAATGTCTATAAATAGTAGATGTCTAAAGTGTAAATGTCTATAAATAGCAAATGTTGAGAAGAACTCTTCAATGCCTATTTTAAATTAATCTTTCTGAAAGTGAAAAAGATATTAATCAACACTTTCGCCTTTTATATGGGAATTTTTGATTTATCATTGCTTTATAGCAAAGAGTGAGAGTCTTGAATATCCAGCATTGCAATCAAAATGTTTTCGTTACTAAACTCATGCAATGAAATTGTAACAGCATTATAGCATAATTATTAAATACATTTTTTTCTGCAGAATGCAGCCAAATTCAGTACTTTAAAATATTTTTAATTGATTCTCATTTCATTTCAATAATCACAATTTAACAATAACGAAACACCTTATGAAAAAAAAAATGAAATCTCATCATTTAATTTTCCAGAATGTTTTAATTATTTCGGCAAAATGCTGCCTGTTAGTTCCAGAAAATTAATCTTAATTTCACATGATTTATTGCAGGAAAAACATTTTTACTTGGGATTTTTTTTAATAATGCAGATGTCCAGTCGAAAGGATTAAACATACTAATGTAACATTTTAATAATTGTGTTCTATAAATAGTAAATTTTGTGAACTCTTCAAGGTGCATTTTAAATTAATTTTTTTAAAAACAGAATATATATATATATATATATATATATATAATTAGATTAAAAATAGGATAGCTAATATTTAATTTACAAAACTGAAACGAATAAGGAAGATTATTACTAATTCAGTTAAATAACCAAAACTCCTCACTGCCTTATTTAAACTGTCTTATATTTGGAGAAAAATAAATTTCTAAGATGAGCATAAATAAAAATTTCCTTCCATAGAGTAATTTAATATGCAGAAAATGTACGTACTAATTTTTAGCATTATCAATATAATTGAATTTATAAGTCATGATAATTTGCAACATTTTATTCAGAATTATAATAAAAATGGTCATTTCGACACTCCAAAACAAACTCTCCGAAATTCTCGGCATTCTTATTTAATTCTGGGTACTCTATCATCAGATTTAAACATATCATCTAGATATACATAAAGACAGCATTAATATGTACTGTATCCATACTTTGCCAGGATAAAATCTATAAAATCTTTTTTCTTCGTCCTTGAAAGGAAATTGTTTAGTCTGTGTACAATTGATTATTCGGTCGATGACTAGACAAGAGTAATAGTTTGAGGAGCTATATTTCATCGGTTTTGCAATATCTTATTGTGTATGTTTCCGTTCTAACTTGTTTTGGTCTTCTATAAATAATAAAATATGACTAGAATATATATTTGAAAATCGTTATAAATGATATCGTTATAAATCGTGTTTTTTTAACTTAACTCATAGTATACTCAGGAGTGGATAATTTACACGGACATAAATTTATTATTTTTTCAATATTTTCGGCTTAATTTCTTTTGATAAAACATTAAAATTGCGTTATAGTAGAGTAAGAATATCAAATTATAAAATTTTCAAGATGTTTTATTACTTACATAAAATTATCATTGATCAAAAGCTGTCAATAAATATTGAATTTCAACTTTATTAATTTATACCTAGTTGTGCTTATGCCAATTTTTTCTACTTTACCTTAACTAGATATTATTTCATTTTTATTCAAATAAAAAATTTCGTTTCTGGTCGCTTTTTTTCTCCAGTAGTCATGCTTTTCTGTTAATAAAGTGGTTTATTGAATAGTGTTAATTTAAAAAATATTTATCGTGAGTGGATTTGAGTACTATATTTTACAGTCATGCTTTATTTGAACTACTTATTTCCATTAAAGTTGTCTAATCCCATTATTTCATTTTTATATTGTTACGGATTTTCCTACCCTAAATCCGTCGGTTCTTTTTACCTGTACAGTGGGTGCGTACGGTATGAGAAGAGTTGGACACACAATGATCAGTCAGTAGAAGACACAACACAGACGTTTATTTACATTCGAGACAAACACACAGTAGCACACAATAACTACAGTAGCTCACAAGTAGTAACAATATCGACAGTACGGCTATAGTACTCAACGCTGCTTCCTCAACAGACTACAAAGCACACAGCTCAGTTCAGCACTTGCTTGGCTCCGGCCCTTTTTGTCTTCTCTTCTGGAGGACTCGTTATCTAACGTCGATTCCGACTACTCTGCAGAGTGGTTGCCTTATATATATATATATATATATATATATATATATATATATATAAACAAAATAAGCCAAGCAAAAAGGAACACAGCCGAATCAAAACTATAACCAATAGAAAAAGAATCCGGCCTGAAAACCTTGTCAAGGGTCACGTCCAGGCAAGGATTCAAAATAAGGGATACAATGATTGACTTTTTAAAAACTAAAAAAAAATTAATTCTTAAACTTGTTTGTATCCGCAATAATTTTTAGTTTCGATTCCAATTTTAGATGTTTTCCGTAATTAGTGTCGTTTTTTTTTCTTTCGTTTACATAATTTATTAATTATATTAATTTGGATTTGTTTCATTAATTGGTTCTATTTCATTTCCCTTTCATTTTGTGAACTTTTAGCGTTTAATTCCGAATTGAGTTTTAATTTTGATTTCGACCTAGTTGGTTTCGTTTTGATTTTTGTTGACCAGGAAATAGGTTTTGATTGTATTAATAATTTTATATAGCGGCGGGAGGCACGACTAAAATTTTCTGGACCGATCAGGATGTATCTCGGCTCCTAATGGACGTATCGGAAAAATTCTCGATGTTTCAGGTATGATCTATTTTGTCGCCGAAGTCACCAAATTCGTCACCAAGTCGCCAAATAATTGCTAAGTTTGTCGTCAAGCACTGGGACCTCTGACGTCACACCCATTCACTATTCAGTACAGATTACTTTAAATCTGTCTTCCTTACGATGACAGTATTAAGGCGGGAAAGCAAAACCACAGGTTTGTAACAATATTTTACACTCAACAGCTTCAACAAAAGACAACGGTTAGAAAAGATTTTCATAACCGTTTTTATCTTTTAAAAACAAGTGTAGAAAGGAAACAAGAAATTGTGCAAATTATTTCAAAGATTACAAAAATAATTGATTGCCAAGAATACATAGTAATAGTTAAAGAATTGACCAAGTAGTGAGAAAAATGTAATATTAGTGACTGTGAAAGTATTGATGATGAAGATGAAAGCTCTTGGAGCTAAAACCAGTGGATTTATAAAGGGTACAGTGATGGTTTGATTTCCACGAGGAATTTACCCAAATGAAGAAAATATTTAATAAAAGCTAAACAGTTTCATCAGTCATCGTTTCAAGCAATAATCATCAATTTTATAAAAATAATTATATCGATTAACCTTTTACTAAAAAAATTATATAGTAACAATAAAAAGTAGCTTCATTAACATCCGGATCAATTTTCCCTATGAATAACAAAAAAATTTTTTTGTTAAATTTTTAAAACATTTTATTAATTTTATTTATGTTTAATGCATTTTGTTCATGGAAATATTTCTACTTTTCAATATCGTTAGCTCAATTGACTTTACTGATATATGATGTTGTTGTAAATGATGTATTGATTAATGATAATATTGATGTTTTAAAGATGTGACTACCACCCCCCTATGGTAAGTGTTTACTGTATTAAAATTTCTAGTGTTGAAGATGTGTTTAGGATTTCATGGAACCCATCCTCTCCAGTGATTTGAATATAATTCTTTGATTTTTCGAAAATCATTTAATGGATTGTTTCCGATTGTTAGGTTATCCAATGTTTTCTTTTTGTTGGAAATTGAATTATTAGGTTCACTACTAGAATTTCAGGGAACGAGGTTAACGAATTTTGGGTCAAAAAAGAGTGCAAGAATCCTCCAGACACCTTTGAAAAGCATTTAATTCACTCAAACTCCTGGTGAAAAGAAGATATGCCTACAGACTAAGAGAGCACTGTGTGACTCTGCCTGTAAGCCAAGGACATCACTGCTTGAGAATATACAGTTTATACAAAATTTTCCTGTAAGGGCAGCTGTGGCACTTTTCCACCATGCCAAAGGCCATGACTATTTGACTCAATTCTTGTATTGGTCTGGGATTTGTCTCTCTTCCCTATATCATCTATGCAGGCATCAAATTTTTTGATTCCGCTCATCTTGACTTATACTCTGCACGTTTTTTTAAACTATAAAATTGAGAAATATTGGAAGAATAGAAATATAATGGTGTCATAGCCAATCTTCTGGGCATTTATAATAAACAAATTACTCGGTGAGCAATAGTTCAAATAATATATGCCAAACGCATGGCACTAATTTCATTTTGATGTATGTCCAGGTTTTTTTTTGTTATTGTTTGTTTGAAAAGGACAAAATGGCAAGAATCCACACAGAAAATTAAGAAATTTTGCTCTTATGACATTCGAAATAAAAAAGGAGGATATTTTCTAAATTGCAATATAGAATCCAGGATTTGTCACCCTTAGAGAAGAGGAAGACATAGTAGAAAAGCTTGATAAATAAGTAATATAAGGAACATTTCTTTAAAATTTGAAGAAATATGGTTAATTATTAAAATTTTTGCAATAATTTTACAAGATTTACACGTCAGAGAAAATATTTGAAAAATCTTTAGAAATGCCTCTATCACACACTGAATAAAGTTGCAAAATATTACTCAAATATAAAAAAAAAACATTGCAAGCTTTATTATTTTTCTCGTTAGATGCGAATAATAATATAGTTCATTTGATGCTGGCATGCCCCTAGCATCATGCCGATATCTTCAGCAAATTTGAACCGGCTTGCCAATGAAATTATATTGATGTCACTGCCAAATAATTATATATTATAGCATTATTTTTCAGCAAGGAAATGTGAAAGTGCTATAGGAATTTTAATTCCTATAGGAAGACTATTGCGCTGGTTCTCATGACGAAAATTCGAGAAAATGTCTTCAGTTCTTCAACGATCATGCTCCATAGAAACCAAAGCCTCCTTTCATTCAAAAGTTACATATAATATATTTTTGCCCATGTTATTTTGTGAACTGGAGTCATTTTGTTTGAATGTTAACTGACTTGGAGCATGAAGATAGAAATGTAAAAATCTCAAACCAGTTCAAACCATCTAGCACAAAGAGTGGGGACGTGGAGGGGGATGAAATTTTGATCTCTCTAAAATTTTCTTAACCCAGATAAGCCTGAAACTAAAATTTTCTGAAAATTTTGAAAAAAGTTAAACTAACTGTTAAAATAACTGTCTTTTTATTTTTTCTAATAAAGCTGACACGTTTCTTACTGCAAATCATAAGACTAAATAATCTTAGATAAAGAGGGTATTCTGATATTTTTTTTTTATTTCTACTGTCCTAAATATAGGACAGTAGGCTTATCTGGGTTAATATTGAAGATACAAATAAATGCAATAAGCCAAATTAGGGCCTAATTAAGACAAAAAAAGATTTGTAATTAAAATTTTTCGATTACTGCAGTATCTTAGAATTTAGGGATCGAAAAGTGATTTTTCAAGCCTAATTTTGCCTCTCTCTAACGTCAATAATTTTTGTTGCCAGATAGTAACTTAGGTATAAAGAAATATACCTTTGTCTACCAATTTTCCTACGTGAATTTTTTTATGTAAGTAGAATATTAAAATAGTAATTATAATTTTTAATTAATTAATCCATTTTTTTTATTCCTAGGGCTCATAAATGCAATTCTTAATTTAAGTTGCATTTTATAAGCTCTTAAGGTATCTGACTATGTTCGAAGAACATTTATTGAAAAATTGTATTTTAAAAAAACTATTTATGGCTTTTAGATTATTATGTTGTCAAATATAATGAAATTTAACCTAAACGGTTAACACTCTACAGAAAATTGAAATGCAGCAATCCTATTTTTTTTTGTACACAATTTATATAATATGATGAAACAAAATCCAAGAAAAGTTTTGAGATGCCAAGGAGAGTTTTGGGTAAAAATATGCGCATATATTCATTTTTTATATAAATTAGCTACTTATTTTTTCTAAAAACACCTATAAAGGAAACAAATATTTCCCCAACAATGAGGATAAACAAAAATCATTTCATTGCCCATGTTTTTTAAAACATATGCTGAAATTTTTATTTAAATACACCTATTAGTTTTTTAAATATCGTACTAATGATGGGGAATTTTTATGGAAATTAAAGTTAAAGATGAATTTTAGATGAAAAATATGTTTTGCTTAAAATTGCACTGAATGATGGGACGTGCCTTCCTTTTCCTAGAAGAGATAAACTGTTTTAGAAAGAGGAAAGTCCGAACTACAAGAAATAACAAAAAAATCCAGTGTGGTGGATAACCTTTGTTTTTAACATAATCAGATACTTTAATATTAAAAATAGAATAATAGCCTTACATTCAAATACTGAAGTTCTTGCAGAATTTTATTAAATATCCTTGAAAAGAAACTTTAATAACTTATTGGTTTTCAGACAAAAACTAATTTTTTGTATATTTTTCGATAACTAATTACGAATCCTATTCATAGAATTATTTAATTATAAGGCAAAAATGAATTACCGTTATCTTTATGAGTATAATGAAGAAATTTTCTTAATGAAAATTGCAGGTATTATCGAGTGAAAGAAAATTACTATTGATTGATTTAAATCAGAATGTCTCATTTTTCATCGGTTTCAACATTCGACTTTATACTCAGGGTTTACAAACTTTTGACTTAATTTATTTGTTTTAATTAGTCAGCATAAATTAATTTTTCTCGAGAAAATTGGTCATTCATTTTGGTTGGATTCTATGATTACTTTCTCCGCTCATTCAATATCTCTGTGTGGATTAATCTAGATTTTTTAGAATTTTAATAAATTACTAATGAAAAAATGGCTAATATGGATCTTAATTATTCACTTTCCGTCATCATTCCTTTTTTTTCAAAAAATGTAATAAATTCTTTCCATTTCGACACAAAAAAATGGTATGCGACAGGGGTTTTTTTGAGGGGGGGGGGGTGGAATCAAAAGAAAAAGTTACGAATTTCCAAATTTGATTTTTCTTCATATTTTTAAAAAGAAAAATCAATTCAATGAATCACAACCTGCAATTTAACTGCATAATAATATAACTCTAATTAGATTAAACTATTTAATTTTCAAAAATGCTTTCTGGTAAGCATTTTAATTCAATTTTTATTAGAAATTGATTGAATGAATGAAAAATGTGTTTCTATAACAAATCTGATTTTTTGGAAATAAAAAGAAAAATATTCAAAAATTTATTTTTAAGCAATTTTTGTAAGGGAATTTTGACTTCGCAAGCTATATTTAAATTTTAAAAAAATTTAAATTTGAATAGGAAAAAAAGTACGTATTTGTTCAAAAGACTATTAATTTAAAATTTATCATTAAACTAATTGAAGATGAACTTTCTGCAAGTGTAAATTACTTATTTTGTTTTCCAAAATTAGACGAATTTAAAACTTTAAAGTTAGCAAATATACAGTTACGAAAAATTGTAACCTGAAACAACAGTAATCAGAAGAAAAAAAAACATTTCAAAGTGATTTTATATCCTTTTGTTAAAATACTGTGTTTTGAATCGGAAATTTCTTTTACAATAATTTAATATTTTATAATTCTCTGCGGTAAAACTAACTTAAAAAAAAGGAATGAAATAAATAGATGAAATTTTATGAGATTTCATTTCCAGAAATGCAGATTTAAAATAGTTTTGGATTAAAAAATTATTAAAAAGTTGGTTTTCTGTCAATCTTTCTATTCGTGTGTATAGTCGTGTGTATCTGAAAGTAATATATTTTAATACTTTCAAGATCAGATATATCAAAGCCGATATATCTCGTCTTTCAGGTACTTACAGGTTTCAGATAATTACAGATTTCTGTGTGGTTAAAATGTGTCTCTTATGCCTATTTAGATCGCGTAGAATTAGTTTAGTGGTTTAGTTTTAGTAATAGATATAGATAATTAATATCAGATTTAGAAAATTAGTATTAGATTTAGTAGTAGATTTTGATAATTAGTTGTAGATTGATTTAGAAATTAATATTGCGTAATATTAGAGTGGGAAGTGTTAAAAATATTTCACACCAGATTGATGAATTTCAGCATAAGATATTAATACCAAAGTTTTAGATTTGTCTAAAATATTCGACTTAGTCGGAAAAGTCCAAAATGGCCCCAGTTTTTTTTTCTCTGAAAGCTTTTTAAATGAAATTATCTTTTAAATTTCTTTCTCGTGCTCAATTCGGTTAAGAAAATATAATATTGTCTTCAATATTTCAAAAAGTATTTCGACAAAGATTAAAATTCGTTAAAAAAAATCATTCTTTCGTTGTGAACACATATTAAATCAATTCAATTCAATCAAATTCTGTAAACTAACAGCACAATAATATAACTAAGCAGATTAAATGATTTAATTTACAAAAAATTTTTCTTCCAGGTATTTTAAGCCAAGTCTTAGCAGAAATGAATGAAAACTATCTCTCTTTATATCAAATCTGCTTACAGATATCTCTTTTTTTCACTCAAATTTATTACCTGCGTATTTCATGAGCCATGGAACTTCTGAATAAAGAATCTTTTCAATAGAAAGATTTATTTTTGAACCACTGAAATCGATCTCAATTCCACTTTTGAAGATGGGAAAAAAAACATTTTAAAAACTATGAATGCATTATCAAAGAAGAGAGAGAGCAGAATATTCCAGTGTTTTTTTCTTCACTTCTTAAAACTTTTTTCTGGCATTTTTTTTTCTTTTATTTTCTTTTCATTCGCTTTTCATTTTTTTCATGTTTTCCACCTACTCTTTCTTTTTGTGCTATGACCAGTCTTTTAACAGTGTCTGAACCATATCGCAAAGCCTTGGTTTGATTTCTCAGGAGGCAAAGAAAAACAAAGTCTTTAACTTATATAATGTAGTGTAAGAACCAAGTTTCCTGATGTTGCCATTTTATTGCTCTTCTTGTTTAAAATGACTTTAATTCTGGGACAGAAATCTTCAGATTTCTTTTTGGAGTGGAGGGAATTGTTTTCCTTTCTTTTTCCCCTCCTTTTCAAAAATTTAAGATAATTTTGTCTGACCTTAGAGTCATTGAAATTGTCAAAGAAAGTTATATTATACTCTTAGTTTGAAGGTAATCTTATCTTTTAATATATTAAATTAAACTTTTAAAGTCAAATTTATGAAATCTTAAATTCAAATTTTCCTCAAAGCCTCATCTAGGATGCTACTGACATAGTAATAAGTAATTTTGAATGATCTTTGAGTCATTGTGATTGCCAAAGAAAGTTATATAATGCTCTTAGGTTGCAGATGACGTTGCCCATTTATAAGATTAAAAATCATTAGGAAAATTTATGGAATGTTAAACATGTTCCACTGTTCCCGAAAGTCTCTTCTATGTTGCTGACTTAATAATAAGTAATTTTAGCTGACCTTAATGTCATTGGGATTGTCAACGTAAATTATGTAATAATCTACCTGAAGTTGAACTTGTCTTTTAATGCACAAGGTTAAAACTCTTGCAAGCTAGGCAAATGTATTGAATCTTAAACCAATATAACTTTTCCTGAAAATTTCTTCTAGTATGCTTCTGAGTTTAAATAAGTTTAGCGAACCTTAAAGTCATTGGGATTGTCGAAGGTTATGTAATACTTTTAATTTGAAGGTGATTTTGTCATTTAACACATACAATTAAAAAATGTTGAGAATTTATAGAATCTTGAAAAAATTGAATTCTTCCTGAAAATATCCATAGCATGCCACCGACATATTAACAAGTAATTTTAATTGAAAGAATCGTTGGAAAAAAATTGTCTTAATTTAAAAATGAATTTGTCTTTTAATTTGCAAGAATAAAATGTTGAGATGTCGTCCACAACAAACGAAGAATATTTCCTAAGATTATCAAAGTAATATTCTTGGTGAGATGTCTCGGATTTTTAATGCCTGTTTCTAAAAGTTCACTTTTCTTTTATATCTTTTTGAGTAATATTTGAAACGGTATTCCCAAAGTGACGGTCAAAACGAGTACTCTTTCTGGTTTAGTATGTATTCGATTCCGAAAATTATGATATATAAGTACTAGGTCATTTTATTACAATTAAACGAATTTAATGGAAAAACACTTTGCCATCTATATGTATTTAGACACTAGCTGCATTTGTAGGCCAAATGTTCTCCATCTAAGCTATGTAAAGCGCCCAATTATTGATACAGATATCGATGCCATTACATTTTGTTGAATGGTAATGGCTAAGTATAAGCAAATCACTAAGCGAATGTTTTAGACTATTTCATTAAAAGTTTTACATATGCTTTTATCTGTAATGGAATTCAGTTTAGCTAATAAATGGAGTTGTAATGTATTGTTAGAAAAGCTCGGAAGAAGACACTCCATAAAATATTGCAACAAAAATCCAATAATAAATACTTTTAATTGCTTCATAGCAGTATATTATGTAATAAATTAACTTTTATAATAATTCTACTTTTATTATGTAATAAATTAACTTTTATAATAAGACTTTTAATAAATTATATTGCAGATTTCTACATTCAATTACAATTTAGGGTAGTGAGGCATAAAATAATGGATGGTTCCCATCTGTGCAACTATGCCCATATATGTAATAGCCTTTACACAATTCTGAACAAAAAATGTAATACAAATTATATAGATCCAAAGCGATCCACTAAATAATTGCTCAACCGAGACCTTCCATTCAATATCCTATTTTTATGAACTTGCCAGTAACAAGATAATTGTTAAAAGTATATTTTTCTTGGTTCATTTACTCAAAAATGGACAAATAATCTAAACTATTTTTCTTGGAAATATGAATTAAAGAATAATATTCTTATCTTGGAAAAACACTGGTTAAAATGTTATTGCCTGTTTTCAGAAATTTAAATAGTATTTAATATTTATTTAACTAATACACATTGCTTTTTATTATTTAAAAATTTAGTAAATTATAACTTCTAAATATTTTCTTCCTACTGTTCTAAAAATTAACTGATTTTTCAAAAAAAAAAAAAAAACGATTTTATTTATATTGTAGATCTTATTCTGTTAATATTACATCTTTATGCAATAACATTTCTAAACTGCTGATCATAAAGATAAAAATTTTGTACCGATTCGAAAGTTTACAGAGAAAGCTTGACCAAAACTCAACTGTGAGAGAAAGAGCCGGGAGCTTCTATGAACGAAACAAAAAACACCTTAAGGAATTGTACTTAATGAAATGCTAATATTGCTACAAATCTGTTATGTTGCTTTCTAGCATTGTTAGTTTCATCACTGAGAAGACCGTTTTATGATCAGCTCTAATCGATGCTGATCGGATGCCGGATCAGTGACCCAAGGACTTATCGATAAACTTGGCGACCATTTGGCGAGTTGGAGACGTATTTAGAAACTTTGGTGACCAAGTAGGTTATACTCGAAACTTTCATAATTTTAATGATTGAGGGCAATAGAAACCGAAATACGCCTGATTGGTTCAGAACCTTCTCTGTCCGCTTCGCGGAAATTACGAGACGCCGGTAGTCGCAAGCTGCAGTCAATCATGTATCGAGTCGTCGAGTGGATTGCGAAGTTGCTGTTTGAATAACTGCTCGAGATTCTTTTTTTTTTGATGATGCATATTTAATTTAAGCAGAATAAAAACAAAATAATCATCCATAGTCAACTTCAATCACATAACCGCGACATTAGTATTCTGTGCATAAGTTATCAGCTCTATATTTTCTCATTATAATTTTTTGTTCTAAAGCATATAGCTTTTGAATTGCTTACTTAGAGTTCCATTATTTACCTTGTTCTTTTGGCTGAAGGATCATCAGTTGATTAAAAAAACTGGCACGTTTTATGAGGACCGAGGAAAATATCAGCCTTTGGCATAATTTAGCGTTTTTACTGAATCTAACGTGTTATCCATGGAGAGTGTTTTGCCTATTAATTCCTGGCATGCAAATAGTAATATCTGAAACTTGAATTTTTACTTTAGAAGTTTTTTTCCTAATCAACAAACTGACACGTCTCCATATAGGTCACACTAGATACTCTCATAGGCATCTCATTTTGGGTGAGAGGACACCAGTGTGTCCAACCTGCCAGGTTGATTTCAGTACCAAACACATTTTTATTGAATGCTCTGTATTTAACCGTGAGCGTATATATTATTTTCATACATCATCAGCAACTTTGCAGGTCTTAGTGGGTGATAAATTCCACCCAAATATTTTTAATTTTTTAAAAGCCATTCATTTTTATACTTGCATTTAACACTTTTTACCTTTTGTGTTGCGCAATTTTCATTGTTTTACATTTTCACTTAACAGCACTTTTGTTAATATTGTAATTTCACTTGCATAATTTTGAAGTTTTACACTTCATACAATTTTTATGTTGATATCATAGATTTTATATTCAATTGTTTTTAATTTGTTGCCTTCGTTTTACCATTTGCTTGGCGCAGTATAGTCAGATATGGTTCTTGCGCTATAAAACCACAAACAAACAAACAAACCTAATCGACTGAAACAAACGATACAACATTGCATTTGTAGTCACAAAGTCCCAAACCAAATTTGATATATTTAAACAATTGTGTTTCGAAATTATAGTATTTTCACGTTTTAAAAAGTACGGACTGTTGATACTTCGTTGGATTTGGCTTAAAATTTTATAGATGTCTGCATTATAGATTTAAATTTATCTGATTATCTTAATAAATTTTGTGATTATTGAATTAACTTATATTTTAATAAACTTTCTCTGAAACAGATTTTGCTCAAAATTTGAAAAAGTCTATAAATATTGTATACCGAATTTTATAGATTTAACTATAAACATTGGTTGCCTCAGACTGACGGGCATTTTCAAAAGATGTGTTTCTGAAACTCATAGCTCTCTAAACCTTAGAGATTAGTCAAAATCTCGTATCAATTTTTTGACAATTTAAAGCCTTTTTTCTATAATACGTATACGAGAAAGTAAAGAAGCTTAGCAGTCAACTCTCATAAAAGAGCAAACGAATTATTTCAACAAACTTATTCTAACACTCTCCTCCCCCTCCTGAATGGATCTCCTAATAGCTCAATCTCCACAAATGGCTTAAATTTCCACCTCCAACAAAGAAAGGTTCGACTCGCTCTTTCGATTTTATCTGTTTGGCTTGGATAAAATGGAAAAAAATAAAAGTGGAAATCCAAACGCTTCTTCGTGAATGGACACGAATATTTTTATGATTGGACTCTTGTCGGATCACTTGAGGAAGCGGTTCTAGAGGTGCTTTACAAGTCCCCCATTGATGGGTCTTCAGAATTTATCGGATTGATTCGAAGATCTTCGAATTTGAAGGACTCGTTTGATATCTCAAAAGGGATTTTCTTCCCTAGTTTTGGGGATAGATTATCCCCTTTCTTTGCTCTAACTTTTTACAAGGATATTATTGAACAAACTGCTACAAAGTAATATCCTTTGTTTGCATAGGATTGTTGTTTTTTTAATAGCTATTGTGTCAAAATGCATCTTATATATGGTCGACTAAATGAAACTATCCCTGATAAACTTTTCACTACCAGTCAGGGGAGATAATTTTTATCTTGATCAGTTAGTTGAAAGGCCAAATCAAGAAAATGTCGAAAACAAGTAAAATAGCTATTTTATTCAAAAACCTATTTTACTTACACATGATGTCCATCGATAGAGATGGTGGAGATTGAATGCAAATAAAGCCTTTTACGGATCAAAACATTTTTTAATCCTCACTACAATCAATAAATATAAACCTTTTACTAGTTAAAACTTTAATTATACTAATACTTACTTATTATTCAGAGACCTAGATCCTGACCAAAGCTGGAGAAAATAAAAGGGTTATTTCCGAAAGGAAAATTCTGCTCACCATTCTTGGTGGGATAGAAATTAGCCCTGTTTGGAGATAAAGACATCACTTTGAGTTATATAAAATCATATAGAGCCAGATATTATAAAGTTCATAAAAATAAATCTGTTGAACTGCTCGGCTCATATAGTTAGAATGAATGACGATTCCATATTTAAAAAAATCTTTGAAATAAAACTCTAACAATTAGGAAAAGGGGTAGACCCAAAATGAGATAAATGGAGTCAGGAAGGAAGTCTGTCTATCTAAGAAAGAAACTGTCTCACAAGTGTCAAAAGTAGAATGAATTTAACTGGCACTGGACCACCTTGGGCTGTCTAACCAGATATAATAATGATTATATGGTAATGTTCGTGTTCAAATGATGATTTCAATTCTTTAATACTTAGGACTTATTATATTATATATTACCGAATTAGAATTTATTTTTTAAACTTTATGTAAAAACAGAAAGAGGATGTATAAAAATATTTTTCTTGTTCGCTACCTATCCTCTTCATTCTATCGTCTCTCTCACGCAGTTTGGATATTGGTCTTTTTGGAAGGTGGCATGATACAGAAAAATGTAGAAGATTGATTTGATGGAAAAAGTAATTCATTTGTCCTTTACAATCAATCTTCACGGGCTTAGATCAAGTTTTCAAAAAAATAATTTTAAATAAAATGATAGAAAAATCAAAAATTTTTGATGCTTTTTATAGCAGTAATAAGTTGTCTTGGAGATTTACAAATTACTAAACTAACCGATTTCTTTAAAAAACATCGACTACACTAACTTATGTAGTTAAGAGGAGTATTTTCGTCTAAATTTCACTCATGATCTTTAATGAATGAGTGGTCAGAACCCTGGTATTGGAACAGCGAGTCTTCCTCGTGATCTGGGTGTTTCGGTTTGGGCATAATTATTCTTCTTCTGTGTTCTATCTTTCAGATGTGTTAATGTGCTCATCCCTTAGTGAAAAGTGGTTGAGCAAGATAATGTGACGAATGAAGTTGCTAAGTCGTACTCTTGACTCTAGTTGGCGTTACTGAAAAAACAAGCGATGCTAAATCGGCTTAAATAGCGGAGAGATTTGTCAACGGACGTGAAAAGTGCCATAAGTAGCAACAACAACATATAGCAAAAAGAAAAACTGTCAGTTACTTGGTATGTTTTTAGTGCTTGAAAAGTGTTGAAAAGTGCCATAAGTAAAAAAAGCTTAGTGTTGAAAAGTGCCATAAGTAACAACAACAACATATTGCAAAAAGATAAACTGTCAGTTACTTGGTATGTTTTTAGTATTAGTAGCAAATTTATTACATTTGTAACATATTTATCAAAGTCAGCTAATTGAAGAAAAATCTGCAATTTAAAATAAGAGTTCATATCAAATTTTATTCGCATAATTGAAAATTGGATCACAAGAGTTAATTTTATGTTATCCTGCGTTAATGTGTTTGTAGACAGATGAAAATTATTTTTTAAAAAATGTCTAAAGAATTAAATCTACGATCACAGATTTAAAATTATCATGAGAGTACAGTGTTATTTTAAGCCATTAATTGTCTAAATTAATTTAAGTCATTAACCAGTTTAAATCCGTTTGAAACAATCTTTGTCGGTCTCAAATTACCTCACCCATAAATGTAAGATTTTTTCAAAAAAACTTTCAATTTCAATTTTTCTAGCTGTAAAAATAAAAAATTTTAGAGCTCGACCGATTTTGGAATGGTAAAAAAAAACCCATCGCTTTTCTAAATATCAATGCATGTGTAATCTGACAGGCCCGCGATTGTTGCAAACCGGTTTAAACTTTTAATGATTTAAATAAATTAAGGCAATTCGTAAGAATTCAGAGAATGAATAATTTGGTAATCAAATTGCAACTTTAGTTGGCGGTAAATCGCCAAATGTTACAACCTTCTGCATTATTTTCTAATAACATAAAACGTAAAAAATTGATGCATCAAAAGCAATAAATCGCCAATTTGTTGCGTATGAATTTTGAGGTTCCGAAAACAACAAACCAAAACAACATCATGTTCTCACATGATTAAAAAAATTATTTTTTCTACTCGGGAAGATTGGAAATGTAGAAATTTGTCAATCTCAATTTCAATTTTTTTTAACGCGTGCATTACTATTTCTTGGTGTGTTTTGTATTTCGGAAAGTAAAATTTTTTATGGATTCAGATACGAAAATTCATTCAATATTTGGAATTTTATGATGATATGTTTGAATAAGTGTAGTTTGAAAATCAGTGGAAATTACAAATTAGATTACACTGTAAACAAAAGAAAAAAATTGGTCCCAGAAATAACCATGCCCATAGACAGTTCTTTAATTTGTCTATTTGAGAATTCGATGTCAATATTTTTTTCTTACTATAAACCGAATACGAATTTCTCTAAATTTTGGAAAAATTCGTAAAAATATATATCTGGGAATGGGCCATCGATCGAAACTTATATCTGTTGTCTTGATAAATATTTATATATATCCTGATTACGTTTAGGATACGAATACTGATGAAGTCCAAATTGATGTATTTTCTGCCTTAAGAGAAGAAAAGAAACCTTAATAATTTACATTGCTAGTTTTTATAATCCGTATACATATGTTAGAACCATGAAATAAAAAAGCACTCCATTCTTCCAAATTTATATTCTGTTTGACTAGTTGTTTTACTGGCATATAATGCGTAACTTCCAGTTGCTAATAGGCATATCCTAACTTTCTCTCTGCCCCTAAGGGCGGGAAGTAGGGAGAAGGGGAGTAATTAAGTCAATTACTTTTTGGATGAGAGGTACCACTTGGGGTATGCACGATGAATTATTTTCTCGTGGGTCGATCAACAGTAAAATAATCACACAACTCGATTTGCTGCTTCGTCCGCGTCTCCTTCGTCAATCATTCAGATAAACCGCGGAGTTGATTATGTGCCATATTGCCGGCAGGGGCTGTTCCATTCATAATAGTGTCCTCGGATAGGCAGTTTTTGACTGAATATGTAAATACAAGCTTGGTGGTTATTGATTATGGTAGATAATGGGTTTTGACATTTTTTGAAGAGTTTTTCAAATAGCTTGTTATAAGAGTTTGACTCTGTCCATATATGGAACAAATAATGAAAAATTAGGCTTACAGATGGCTTATTGTGTATAGAGTTAAGAATAATCAAATGAAAAACTAACTCCTTTAGTATGAGATTAAGTAATGACTGAACAGAATTTTTTTTTCGAAATTAATAGACCTATCTTAATTTCGAAAAAGAATAATTCCTGTTTGCGTTTTCAAAAAATTTCTTCTAATGTTGAAATAATTTAACTGAACCTTCTTTCATACAGTTTGCTTATTTATTTTCTCATAAAATCATAAATATTTGAATAATTCTCCTGGTTTGTTTTATCTGTATCTTATCCCATTTCTTTGAACCTAAAACTAATAATAATTTTTTAGACCTTCAAAACGGTACGGAAATAATAAAAATATGCATTTTCGAAAAACTGCGATCAAAAGTGTATTGATAGTATACTTAACGACAATTTGGAGAAGAATTTATTCTTTATATGAGCAGCTGTGATTTAACTAATCGACCAACACCGAAACAAGAATTGAAAATTGATTATGAATATTTATAAGAAAATGGTACCACACAACTGACCAGGGACATTATATCAAGTGTTTTGATATTTAATTTGAATGAAAGCTATGATTTCTTTTGATTCAAATGATTTCTGATTACTTTTTTTTGCTTACTATTAAGAAATATTTTTAAATACATGCAATTCTGCAGAATTTCCCATTGCCAACAATATAATAATTTTTAGTTAAATGGCAGATAATACAAGTTTTATCGGTACATTTCCCTTATACAGACCCAATGAAAAACCGTCAAAAAGTCGCCAAATAATTGTTAATTGGTTAAATGGAAAAATCGCCAAAAGGTTGCCAAAAATTCAAAATTACATCGAATTTCACGTAGTTACACTTGGAGACTTTGTTCACGTTTCCTTCACATTGGCGAAATCTTGCGCCTATATAACGGAAAAGTTCCGTTTTATTTTTGTGTAATATGACAAAGTATTTTTATATATATCTCTGGATCTTTTCGTATGTCTTTCGTTCCTTTTGAGCTCTAAACTCTTTAGAGAGCGCTAGCTCTTCATTGAAAAGTAGATTCAAGTATTACCATTTATTGAGAAAGCATTTAAATCAATACTTAGTTATGAACAGTCAGTAAAACACCAAAAATAATTATTAGTCTATTGGAGATGCAAATCAAACTCTGTTACAACTGGTATTTAAGGGCAATTATTTTTCTATTTGTATTTCTATATCAATATATTTAAGGTATCCGACTACTTTCAAAGGATATTTTTTTGAAAAATTGGATTTTTTAAATAAATTATTTAAAATTATGGTTTTTAGATGTATTGCCAATTATAATACAAAATAATAAAACACAAAACAAAGAATTATTTGAAAATTTCATGTTTTGAGAAACAGAAAATTTTGTAGTAAATTTTAAGGAAATTTAACCAAAAAGATCAACACTCTACACAAAATTGTAATGCAGCAATCCTATTTTTTTGTACACAGGTTGTAGAATATACTGACGAATGAAATAATCAAAATCTAAGAAAATATTTGAGATTCAAAGAATTTATGCACAAAATTATACGTTTATATGCAATTTACATATAAATGAAAAAGTATTTTACCAACAATGAAACTTGCAGTTTATTTCATTGCTCACATTATTTAAAACATCTGCTGAACTTTTTATGCAAGTACTCCATCAGTTTTTGAGATAACGGTGAAGAATTTTAAAGAAAATTAATGTTTTGAGAAAGTTGAAGAGAAATTTTAGTCGAAAAATATGTTTTGATTAATATTTCCCTGAATTATAGGTTAGGCCTTCCTTTTAATAGGAAAGATAAACTGTTTTGGATAGAGGAAAGTCTGAACTACAAGATATAACAATAAAAAAATCGCCAATGTGGTTGTTAACCAGTGTTTTTAACGTAATTGGATACCTTAAACATGAATAATTACATTGAAAACAAACTGTTGGAGATAGCGATACAAATCTCAGCATTAGTTATTTCTTGTGTAGTTGGGCTATAATAAGATTGATGTTTCGAAACTTTTGTTAGATTTTAAATTAAAAATTATTCGAAATGTTAGGTTACCTTCGATAAAATAAGGATATTAGACCACAAAATTAATTTATACACCACTTTAAAAATAAAGACAAATTCAGCTGTAATAATTAAATGTTCGCTTTATTTTTTTCATTATAGTTTTTAATAATATTTTTAATTAAAAAATGCTTTTCTGTTTCTATACTAGTTTATATTTAGTTTAAAAAGAAAACTTTTCATTGTGTTAATTATTTGATTAACTCTTGAAGTCATTGCAGTGTTATTTAATACATATTTTCTGAAAATATTTTTACTGATGTAATAAGGAGCAAATTAAGTTGATTGATCCTAACTACAGCCTGATGACGTTCCGATATTTCTAATTAAAATTTCTTTTTAAATTATTTTCATATTTCATTGTAAATATTAGTAAATCTTGAAATAATTTTTCAGTTAGGAAATTAGTTAAATATTTTATAAGAATTATAGCTATTTATTTCATTTCTTAAAATTATTTTTTTCTGTGAATTGGTCTTTCATAAAGGAAAAGAAAGGAAATGAAAAGGTTTTTATAATTGCATCCTCATAAGTACTTTATTTTCCATTCTATTTTTAATGTAACTTTTATTAAATAATTGCAGCTCTTAAAGTTTGTTTTATTATTCAGATTAAAGTTTTTAATTAAATCCTTAATGAATAGATTTAAAAAAATTGAAATTTTTTATGACTGTTAGTAAAACAATTTGTTCTGTAGCAATGTTGAAATCTTATTCGTATGTTATTTAATTAAAACGGAGAAATGAGTCACCTTTTTTTAAAAATTGAATGAGGAAGTTTTCTTAACAAGAACTAATAGCTACTAACAAAAAAATATTTGAAATCGGGATATTTCCTTTTTTTTATTGATTTTAACGTTCGGTTTGATAATCAAAGCAGACAAACGTTTGAATTCGATTGATATAAATTAGTCTAATTAAAGTTATTTTCCAAAAGCCAATTTATTATTCGCTTAAGTTCGTTTTTATAAACATTTTTTTTCCGGTAATTTAGTTATTCGGTTCGAATCGAATTAGACATTCTAAAATCTGTGTAAATTAAAAATCCGAAAAAATGGATAATTTTAAACTTAATTATCCCTTTTGTTTTCATTTTTTTTAAAAAAATGCAATAATTATTTTCTACATACACATAGCAAAAATATGCAATTTTTTTTTTAAAAATTAACTGCCAGAATTTAAAATTTCTAAAATGAGTTATTCGATGTTCCTTTTTCCTGTGTGAAAATCTGGAGTTTGAATTTTTTGGAATTAAATTAAATTGTTCGCATTCTACAGAAACATTCCTAAATTTTGGTATTAAAAGTTTAAGTATTAATGTAATATTAAAAAGCATAATGGTATTTTAGAAATTTTCTGAAACAAGCCGAATTTGAAAAGCCCAATGATATTAACCAAAACTCATTTTAATTTTTCTGCTTGTAAATTAGATAATTCATGTGTAGAACATGTGAAATGCCGGAAATTTGACATCTGATTTCTTTATCAGTGTATGAGTGTCTGTATTTTTTGGAATAAAAACTATTGAGGTATCGACTTCTGTTGTTCTTTTCATTCGTGAGCACGATACATTTCTAAAATGAGATTTCACTACAATTACAGATCTGAATCGAAGTCTAAGAAATCAAAATTTTGTACTTAATTCTCACTATTATACAGCAAAGCTAAGATTTAAAAAAATTAAATCTACTATCGCTAAACCAAAAGGTACAAGTTTGCTTTTCATTAATTGTAGGTATTCATTAATCTTTACACCAGTGGAGGATTTAGGCACTTTGTGAACCGAAGTAGTCCGTATTATGAGGGCCGTGTTTACATTTTTAACTTAATAAACATATTAATGATTTAATTTTAATCATTTTTATTTCACTTGTATACAGTTTTCTTAGTATATGAGATTAAGCATATGAATTATTCATCTATTTTTTCAATAAGTATAATATAAATAATTCCATGAAGAAAATGATTCAAATGTTACGAACTCGTGAAAAATTAGTTTTGGGTAGTATTTAATAATGATTGTAAGTAAAAGCATGGAATTGTTAGAATATATGATACATTTCAAAAAAATATAATATTAAATTATAATATTTTATTTCGAAGGATAACATACAGAAAAAAACTTTTCAAAATAATAATTGATATCCCAATGTATAATTTATGAATAATTAATTAATTTAAATAATAATTTTGATTATTAAACGTAAATGTACATTGTATTCCTAATAATTTATAGTCCAAAGAACTATTTTTCTCGATATTTTTTTTATTTGATTGTTCGAGCGGTAATCTTTTGGCATTAAAATGCAGGAATCATCAAAAATCCACTATTCGTTGTTGTTTATATTCGAAACATCTTACCTTGGAATTTTGTGTTTTGAATTCGTTTTCCACGTTCATTAAGGCAAAAAAATTAAATTGCTTTCAAACATTCAACTTATTTTAGTTAAAAATTGAAACGGAGCTATTTCATTGAGAGCAAAAATAAATTTAATCCCACGAGATACAATATACAGATTACTGATTCTAATCATTATATTACAAGAGATGTATTGATTTAGCTTCCAAATTTCCAATTTCAATTAAAAGTTGAATGAATGTAATGAGGAAATAGCAGAATAATATAATTTTAAGTAGATATATTGACTTGGTATCCAAAAATTAAATTTTAAACTTCATAGATGAATTAAAATTGTTTTTTATTTTGAACCTCAATAAAAAAATCCCACAAATGACAGATTATAATGAAATTACACATTTAAGCAAGTATTAAAGTCCCACTAAGGGAAAGTGCATTGATTTAACCTCCAAAAACTTTAAACTCACCCTTAAAGAAACTGTTTGAATGAAAAATGTATCTCTTCGTATGAAATCCAACAATAGATCTAAATCTTCCTATTCAAATTTATTACCCACGTATTTCATGAAAGATGAAATAGGATAATATAACTTCTGAACAAAGACATATTCAATGGGTATTTCTATTTCTGAGCCGCAGAAGTAGATATCATCTAGTTGAACTCGATTTTTAAGGCAGAAAAACGATGAACATTTGACAAATTATGAATGCATCATCAAAGAGGATTGAGAAGAAAATATTCCAATATTTTTCCTCTTTTTCATAGATATTTCACCTACGGAGAATATTTTTCTCCTTTTTCTGGTCTTTTTTGTGACATTTTTATTCGGGATTTTTTTTATTCATTTTTCCCATTCCTTTTCTTAATATGGCCAGTCTTTTAGCGGTGTCCGTCAGATATACCTCAAAGACTACTTTGATTTCTCAAGAGATAGAGAATACAAAAAATTTCTTTACCTAGATATATTTATATATAAGTGCCAGGTTCTCTCATGTTGGCATTTTATCGCTTTTCTTGTTTAAAATGACTTTAATTTCGTGGGTGAATTCTTCCCATTTTTTTTTCTGGGAAAAAAATTGCTGAACTTTTATTCCCTCCACTTCACCTTTTTAAGCGAATTTATAGAACCTTAAATGAAATTAACTTTTTCAAATGCTCCTTCTAATATGCTATTAACCTATTAATGATTAAATTTAAGTGACCCTAGAGTCACTCGGACTGTCGAGGAAAGTTCAGTAAATATTTGATGGCTTTTAGAATGAAGTTAGTCTTGTTCCTTTTATATATAAGAATGAAATAATTATATAGCAACAACAGCAAAGTTTTTATCAAAGCAATATTCTTCAAATACAAATCTCAAATATAAACGTCTGTAGTAATTGTTTCTGAAGTTTTACTTTTATTTCACGATGAGTAATATTTGAAATACAACTTCTGGGGAGAAAGAAGAAGTAAATACTCTTATAATTCAATATATATTTGATTATGATAAAATGATATATTTGGCTATTTTCTTTTCAATAATTATGTGAATTTCATATAAAAATGTATAAAAAAATATTTTCTTTAATATTTTAATCAATTTATATTTTTTGGTAACCAACTGTTGGTCAAATGAATGAATACTATTAATCTAATTAAGTCATCCAACTTTAATGAAAAATATTTTATTATAACAAAATGATAAATTGACATAAATCAAGTATAATGCATAATGAAATACTTGAATGTTTCTCACTGTGTAGAAGCAAAAGAACAGATGAAAAAACTATTTCAAACAGATGCAATTATGTTACTGGAAGCGATTTCCAATATATTGAATAATAACTGTTTCTATAAAATAATACATTAGTAAAATTATTAAAAATTTCTATTTTATAGCAGCCGTTTGTGCAATAAATTAATAATAATTCAATTTAAATTCATGACTGATTAGTATATTTCTACACAATTTATATTTATAAGCATGAAATATTGACGGTTCTCGATTGCACAGTTGAAGGGTTTGCTGCAAAAAGAATGTAGCTCCCTCTTGGATAAATTTCGAGTCACATTCATCACGTGGCAAAAAATCCTTGGTGCCAAAAGAGAGCAAGAAATAAGGTGTCCAATCTTAGATCTCGCATTACTCAAGGGATGGAGGTGTCAGTCAATTTAGAATTTTCAGACGTTTTTTACTGCTTTCTGCAAACTTGAATAATTAGAGCTATCTCATTTTTGCACCAAACCCTTTAATTCTGTACATGTATAATTGCCATTCCGTAGTCAATGGATGAGAAAACATTTTGGGAAAAAAATACAGAGAGTCAGACAAATTATGACTTCTTCTTGCATACAGCCGACCACCCTGCCACCACTGAACGCAGCAGTATCGACAGGATTTGTTGTGGTCGACTGCTGAATAGACAAGATAAATTATGATGGAGGAAAAACAGAGACAGACACAAAATCAGATCTCTACATTATCCTTTTTTTTTTTTTTTTGTCTGTTGATGAGCTCTATTTCCTTAACTACACAAAAGAGTCATGAATACATTTAGTTTGACCCTTTCATTCACAAACTGATCATCATGTATTTTGAATTTTCGATCCCAAATATACGAGTTGGAGAATAATATTCTTTCTTTGGGGGAAGAACCGGCTCTTATATTTTAATTTTTATATCCATATATTATATTCAGTTTGTATATTTATGGTCTAATTTTAGTTTTTTGGTAGTCATTAATGCATATATTAATTTTTGGCAATTTTGTATATTCACATTATAGTTCTTATATATGCATCTTTTATCTTCAACATTTATATTCATATACTATATTCATCAATTATATTTATCCCAACACCAGGAAAAAAATATTGTATAGTAATGAAATTTTAGTAATACACTTGTCTAGGTAGCATATTTAATTGATTAAAGTTTCAAGATCACAGGTAGAGCCATTTCAAATGTGAAATGTTGGTACATTAGTAACCGGTGTAACCGCCAGAATTTTGAATGCAAGCAGGCAAACGTGCATCCATTGTGTCGTACAGGTGTCGGATATCAGTTTGTGGGATGGAGTTCCATGCATGTTGCACTTGGGCGGTCAATGCAGGGACGGCTAATGCTGGTTGTGGATGACGCTGGAATTGTCGTCCAGTGATGTCTCATACGTGTTCGATTTGAGAAAGATCTGGTAATCTAGCAGGCCAAGGCAACATGTCGACACTCTGTAGAGCATGTTGGGTTACAACAACGGTATGAGGGCGAGCGTTATCCTGTTGGAAAACATCCCCTTGAATGCTGTTCATGAATGGCAGCACAGCAGGTTGTATCACTAGACTGACGTACAAATTTGCACTCAGGGTGCGTGGGATAACCACGAGAGTGCGTGGGATAACCTGCTGTCATGCGAAATTGCTCCCCAAACCATAACTCCAGGAGTAGGCCCTGTGTGTCTAGGCCGCAGACAGGTCACAAGCAGGCGTTTACCTGGCCTCCTTCTAACTAACAAACGGCTATCACCGGCAGAACCGGCTTTCATCAGAAAACACAACAGATCTCCACTCCGTCCTCCAATGAGCTTTAGTTTGACACCACTCACGTCACAAACGGCAGTGGTTTGGAGTCAGTGGAATGCACTGTACAGGGCGTCTGGCTCGGAGCTGTTCTTGAAGTAACCGATTTGTAACAGTTCGTTGTGTCACTGTGGGGCCAACTGCAGCTCGAATTTCAGCTGCAGACGCAGTACGATTAGCCACAGCCATACGCCGAATACGACCGTCTTCCCTCTCAGTAGTACCACGTGGCCGCTCGGAACCTGGTCTTCTTGAGGCAGTACCTTCCCTTGACCACTGCCACCAATACTCATACACAGTAGATACATTCCTGCCAAGTCTTTCAGCAATATAGCGGAAAGAAAACCCACCTTCTCGTAGCCCTACAAAACGACCTCGTTCAAACTCAGTGAGCTGTTGATAATGGCTTCTTCGTCTTCTCAGAGAGCCGCGGTGGCCCGGTGGTTAAGACTCGGCTTCGGAACCGGAGGGTCTCAGGTTCGAGACTCGATTCCACCGAAGAACCGCCGTGTGAGGGGGTCTGTTGCACGTTAAATCTGTCAGGCCAAATGTCCTCCCGCTGGTGTGGCGTGGTGTGGAGAGGGGGTGCCAGTTCAGGTGCAATCCTCGTCATCTGACCGTGGTTCAAAATTACGAGGTCCGTCCCAAAATAGCACTCGTGTTGCTTTAAAACGGGACGTTAATATAACTAAACTAAACAAAAAAACAAACTCGTCTTCTCAAAGGCATCCTTGACTAACATGAACCCACTACGTCAAATTTCAACTATAAATAACGATCACGAACCTTACA
The DNA here is from genome assembly GCA_026543055.1 of Argiope trifasciata. Taxonomy (NCBI): domain Eukaryota; kingdom Metazoa; phylum Arthropoda; class Arachnida; order Araneae; family Araneidae; genus Argiope; species Argiope trifasciata. Next base: position 156,688 of record JAPMOQ010060822.1, read on the forward strand.
GCGCTTATTTAAAGCAAACCTCATTTGCATGTTCATAGTGTCGCTACTAGCGCCAAACTTACGCGCATAGCTCGAAATTTGAATCGACGTCATCTTTCAGATGTATAAACACGCCTACCAAATTTCGTTTATCTAGCACAGCTCCTTCCTAGTGTTGGGATTTTTTTCCATCAGTGTATATATATATAACTTAATATGTGAATCTCAGAAATAGCTCTAACGATTTGGATCATATTTTATATTTAGATAAGGATTTGCTTTCCTTGATAGAAAATCTTTGATATAGCGGCGCCCTAGCATAGGGGTAGCGCTTCTTCCCCGTGATCAGTATGTCCCGGATTTGAGTCTCTGTCCCAGGATGGTTGTTCTGTCTGTGAGGTGCGTGAATGTGTAAAAAGGGGTTGTGCAAGAGAATGGGACTCATAAAGCAGCGAAGTTGTACTCTTGGTCCTAGTTGCTGCTACTGAAAAAATATCCCTCACTGCTTAAATTGCTGATAGATAACTTTCAGCGGGTTTGTTAAACGCCAATAATAACGTTCATCTATATAGGTGTTTTTTCTGAAGAAAAGCGATATTGCTCAAAACCACACACACGCCCAATCCTTTTTTATCACTAAATATTATAGCCCAGAGTGGCTCTTTTTGCTTTACTTATATATAATTTACTTATATAAGTTATATATAAAAATATATATAAGTAAATTATATATATATATATATAATAAAGACACGATTTTTAATAACAAGCTATTAGAGCCTATTTCTATGTGCTCTCATGCTGGCAATGTCATACAGCTCCATTTCGGACCCGATTTCACCTTGGTAAAACTGAGTGTATGTTCAAAAATATAAGTAATGGTAGATAAACTGTAAAATGAATATTGTGATATAGCAGATCGTTTCGAATAACATGTTAAACTAACTGTATTCATGTTTTTTATTATTTAAATGACCTGTTTGTATGTAGGTAAGATCGAAAGATATATTCAAATATATCGAAAAATATTATCAGTATGCATTTTGTACCTAGTTTTAGTTATTTTAACGTCAGATAGCGAGGACGACACCTGAGCTGGCACCTTCTTCTCCACACCACTCCAGCGGGAGGACGTTTGGACTGACATATTTAACTTGCAAGAGACCTCCTTACACGACGGTTCTTCGGTGGAATCGGGTCTTGAATCTGAAACCCTCCAGTTACGAAGCCGAGACCTTACCACCAGGCCACCTTGTCCCGTATTTTGTATCTAAATATTTTCTTCGAAAAAACTCGATTTTACTGCAAAAACAACTGCCAATCGAAACACTGTCTTCCAGATATTAGTTTCTGAAATGCCTCTTTTGATTTTTTTATTTATCCTGTTATTTTCGATTATGGATAAGCAGCAATCATAAGATATTTAGCCTCATAAAATATTATAGTCCGATGCAGTATATCATAAAAGGACAAACGTATAATATTTTCAACATATCTTATCCAACCATTTCTTCATCCTCCAGAATACGTCTCCTATTAATTCGATTTCTATAAACGACAAAAACTCCCCTTCCCCAAAGAATCGAATGAGAATCCTTTTTATCTTAGTTGAAATGGAAGAAATTAAGTGAGAATCCAAAGATTTCTTCGAGAATGGACACGGATATCTTTATGATCGGACTCGTATCGGATCACTTGAGGAACCGATTCCTGAGATGCTTTACAAGCATTCGGTTGATGGGTCGTCAGGGTTTATTGATCTGATTCGAGGATCGTCAGATTTCTAGTGGCTCATTTGATCTCTCAAAAGAGATTTTCTTTTCCAGTTTCTGGGATAGAATTGCACATTTCGCTGACCAAATTGTCCATTGGGAGATATCTATATAAATTACGGAAATGCCGTAATCATTTTTATTTTTCGTATAAACTTTTTATTGCTCATTTTATGCTATTAAATATACTGTAAATGAATTAGCTGAATCCGGAAATATATCTTGTAAATGAAAGAGCGGAAATACTGCAGTTCTTCTTCAGGAAGAAAATTGGTATTGCTCATTTTACACCATTATATGTATTTTAAATAAATCAGCTGAATGTGGAAATACATACTTTAAATGAGTATATCATGTAATATTTAAGTGGAAATACTGAAATAATTCCTTAGGCAGAAAATTTTATTTCCTCTTTTATACTATAATACATCCTGTAAATGAATATATCTTATAAATGAATCAACAGGTAATTGCAAAAAATTCTTTACGTAGAGCATTTTTATTGCTCATTTTATGCTACAAGATATCTAATAAAGGAACTAGCTTAATGCAAATTTGCCGTTAAAATGTAACACTTGATATTTAGATTAAAATTTGATAAACAGTTGAAAGATCCTGATTTGTATAAGTCAAAAAAATAATTAAATAAATATTTGATCAACCGTTGTAATTTACTTAAGATGATGTTTATTACCCAGATTCTAAATCGCTTTACAATACATATTTATGAAAATAGGGTTAGTTTTTGAAAATTCGAAAGAATTTTATAAGTATGAAGAAATTTTTTGTTGATCAAATATTAATAGGTGAAATATAAGAAATATAGTTCTCCAAGAATCTGGTTATTTTCATTCTAATAATTCAAAAGCCCAATAAATAATAATATTATTAGATTAAAATATTGTCGATTCGTTGATATTAATGACTTACATATCGCAAAGAATTATATTTGATGTTTAAGTCGCTTTAATCAATGAATATGATACTGAAATTAAAACGAATAAATAAAATAATCGTTTGCGAAAGCTATTGTCCTATTATTCATACTGAATATAATCTCCTTGAAAATCTTAAATTTAACAGAAAAAGCAAAAGCAAAATGTTATATTCTTCTGCGATTACGACTAACCAAAATTATGAAGATTCGAATATCATTCTTTTGAATGAGTTTTGCACCATTTCAATGCTTCCTTTGAAAATGATCCATCAATAAAATAACTGCGACTCTTCAAGTTATCCTTCAATTGCCCTAAAGTAAAGAGAAGATTCTGCAGCTTTATAATTGATATAAAAAACTTTATGTTTTATATAGAAATATCACAAAATAACTTGATATTAGTGATAGCAGACAACAAGCTCATATTATATTCTGATGTATCGGCCCTAAACTGGACACGAAATCAAAGAAAAGTACAAAATTAAATTATCCAGAAACCGTTGTAGGTAATATACATTTTATTTTACTACCTAAAGTTTTAAAGGCTCTTTGACTATTAACCAGTTTGCCTATTTAATAATCTTGTCCTAGAAACTGTTTTGATATCAGAGAGTGAATCTCAACTTCAGTGTTAAGAGTCTCGTTGTTAGATTTCAAAATACTTCATTCAACTATATGAGACTATAAATATTGCATTCAATATCAGAATCTAATTTACTGGTAAAAAATCCTAAATAATCAAAATTATATTCATTAAAGTATATGGAACGCTCTAAAATATATTCAACATCAGAAATTTCCTCTGATGAAAATATCCATCTTATACACTAAAATATACAGCCTTCATCATTTAGGCTGCCATTTTTAATAACCAGTATACATATGTTCGAAGCACGAAACTAAAAAAAGCCAGTACCCTTCTTCTAAATTTATTTTCCGCTTTCCTTGTCGTTTACTCCCCTAATTGGCAGATTATACGTCACTTCCAGTTGCTAGCAGGCATATCCTAACTTCCTCTCCTCCACGATGGGAGGGAAGTAAGGGAAGGAAAGTAATTACGTTAATTACTCCGTGGATGAGTGATTCCACTCGGGGCATGCACGATGAATTATTTTCTCGTGGGCCGATCAGCGGCGAATTAATCACACAACTCAATTTGCTGCTTATCCGCGCCGCCTTCGTCAATCATTCAGATACACCTCAAAGTTGGATTATAAGCCATATTTCCAGGAGGGATTGTTTTAGTTTTAATAGCTGCATCGAAACACTGCTTTTTCGATTATGTATATAAATAAACATTTTGTAATGGAACTAAGATATTAAAATCGTTGAAGTAATAGTTTCAGTATTTACTAAAGAATAGTTCTGACAATTTTGGAAGCGAGTAGAATCGGGCTCCATTCATAGTAAAAATATCTCTACAAATGGTTTTTTTTTTCATGATATATTTTATATCGTATTAGGTTGATGTTATAAAGATGAAGATGTTGAAAACAATGATAATTAAAATTATACTTAAAGCAATTTTATTTGATTTTTTTTTTTTGAAAATATTCTTATTTGACGCCTTGTTGAAAATAAATTCATTGGAATTCTCACTGAAAATAATTTCATTTGAATTCGCGAAGAAAATCGTCTCGTTTGAAATCTTGTTGAAAATCGTCTCGTTTGAAATCTTGTTGAAAATTTTCTCGTTCGAAATTTTGTTGAAAATCGTCTCACTTTGATTTAAAGTCGTTTCATTTTAAGTCATGTTGAAAATCATCTTATTGGAAGTCGGATTGAAAATCCTCTTTTTGGAAGTCGGATTGAAAATCATCTTTTTGGAAGTCGGATTGAAAATCATCTTTTTGGAAGTCGGAGTGAAAATCATCTTATTTGAAGTCGGAGTGAAAATCATCTTATTTGAACTCGGAGTGAAAATCATCTTATTTGAAATCGGGTTGAAAATCACCTCGTTTGAAATCTTCTTGAAAATCGTGACAGTAAAACAAGGATTTGAACTGAGGGAATTTTGGAAATTTGAAAGAAGTAAACTACACTTTCCTGTTTCAAATAATTCCTTCTATTGTTGGTATAATTTAAAATAAAAATTTATTTGCTCTAAAGGTATAATTTTTATATTAGTATTATAAGCTAGATTAAGAATAATACGCCTGTCCCAGCAGCAATACTCACATTTTATATTATTAATGTCAATGTACTATATTACAACGCAAGGCTTAGTTTTCGGAAATAAACTGGGAAGCAGAACTCAGTAAAGCACATTAGAAATTGGCTCCAGACAAATTAGTGTCTTAATAAATTTTCCACAATGCGACGATGAACAATAATAAATATCCTGTTTCGTTCTATAAATATTCAACATTTTGACTTTGATTGTGAAAATTAGGAAAATTTCGGAAGAAAAAATTTTACTTTTCAAATAGTGATTTTTTTTTCATCATAGTGACTGTTCTCATAAAAATCGATGTTTAAAGATTTCTGAAATTGCGCGTGCAGTTTAAACATCTTGTTTTGACTAACAGTAAAATGACTGTGAAAGAAAATGGAAACAATTAGAAGATAATTAGAATTATTTAGAGAAAAATATTTCAAATCAATTTACCGTCGTCTATTTGTTGGTTATTACCACGTGAGAACATGCTGTTTTGCTTTCAGGTTTTTGGAGTCTCAACATGCAACAAATTGGTGATTTATTCGCTTTTGAGGCATCCATTTTTTCGTTTTTAGGGTTATTAGAAATTAATGTAGAAGGTTGTCACATTTGAAGATTTATCTCCAACTAAAATTACAACTTGATTTCCAAATTATTTATTCTATGAATTCTTACAAATTGTCTGAATCAATTTAAGTCATTAACCAGATTAAACCGATTTGAAATAATCACGGAGACTATCAGATTACGCACGCGTCGATATTTAGAAAAAAGAGGGCTTTTTTTTCATCTCAAAATGGATCAAGCCAATGAACTTTCATTGCCAGCTTGATAAATTGAAAATCAAAGTTTCAAAAAATTATTGTATATATATAATATAATATGAGAAGAGACGAAGAAAGGAATGAAGACAGATAGAAAAGTCTCAGGATTGTTTCAAATTGATTGAAACAGGTTAATGTCTAAAATTAATTAAGACAAATAATGACTTAAAAATAATATTGTTCTGACGTGAAATTTGAAATCGTAGGCTTCATTTTATAATTTTATTAAATTTAATTTAATTTTTAAATGATAAAAATATTTTTATACATTAATATACTTTGTAATTACTTATTGTGATAAAAGTTAATTAATGTTTTAATTAAAAAAATCTTTTGTTTTGAGAACTTATTTCTTTGAGAGCTCTTAATATGCTCCTATTCTTAGTTCTAAATTAAAGATCTCCCCTGTTCAAAGTTTTGAGAGACTTTTTCATCATTCTTGTCACGGCGTACAAATAATATGATGCAGTTTTCGAAAAGTATGGCCGACCTTATAACATTACTATATTTAAATGCCAAAAACAATTGCCGATACTTTTTTCTAACTCTGCTATAACTGAATATTATATTTGTGCGCACATTTGGTTGCATTACCATGATACATGGAAACAATTTGTATTCATCTGTTTAAATATATTAAATTTTTTTACTGATTTCTTTTCCTTACTGAAATTGTAATTAATACCTGTCGTGGCATGAGTAGAAAATTTTCTAAATTAAGATAATGCCGTAATCTGGAAAGCACATTTGCAAGGAATTTTGTGACTTTTCTTAGATTACTGAATATTTATAGACATCAGTTTTGTTAATGATCAGGGGAGGTAAAAAGAGGATGAGATGTTTCTGTATAGGGATATGATCTAGCCATCTTGATGGGTGCACACATAGATGGAGTATCTTAACATTTTAATACCCCACCACACCTCCATTTCTAGAGCTCAGGTGGCCCACTTAACGGTTTGGTATAGATGTAGGTGGACTTTATTAACAAAAAAAAGTATACAACAATGAATTTGAAAGATACAAACAAATGACAAAATACAACATAATAAGTGATGATAAATGCTAGAATAAACACCTTGAGTACTAGAAACTGGATGATAGAGTATAGTAATATACAATATGAATGCAAAAAAGGGTTAAAAATATTAGTTACTTCAGAGGGGGATGAAGTTATGGATAAAGTATGAACTGTATTAAATGGTGTCCTAAGAAATAATAGAGTTACTCTAATTAAAGCAGCTCTCTCTGATCAATTAGGAATCTAATCTTGTTTATGATTCTACTTTTGGAAGAAGGGTTATTATCTGCCTCTTCCATCGATGGCCGGATCAACCTTCGGGAAGGGTTGTACCGTTGTCGGTGATAGCCTTTAGGACTATCAACCATTGTTCCCATTAATATTGCTGTTGCAGTGGTCCGGTTATTCAGTTTTCTATATCCGGAAGGGTCAGAGAGTCAGTAATATGATTATCCATCTAAATTGCTGTAATCATTTCTATGATGTGTTTATAAAAATTGTTTTGTTGCATTTTGATTATTAAGGTATATTGGACCAATCATTCAATGAATTTTAGATTATTTTAATATAAAACACTAAATTTGAGCACTATTATTCTCTCCAATTAATAATGCCGATAATAAGACATTCATCATATTAAAGTCATCATTTTAGTCAAAGACGATTTCATCTTTATCATTGCGTATCGCAAATAATACTTTGTTTTAAAATTCAAAGGTTTTAAAGCATTGTAAGAAACTTTGAAAAATAAACATTGTAAAAAAAATACAGAACTGATGTTGACAGGTTTTTCGGCTTCTATTTTCACAATCGTTCTACTGTAGAGCCTTTCATTTGATGAAAAAAGAATTTGAAGAGATGTTATTATAATTTGAAACTTTCTTTAAAAGTCTAGTAAAAATGAATTTCTCCAAAATTTTTTTCCCATTTTTTGGCGGATTTATTAAAGTCAAGATTTGAATTTGTCACCATTCTTGCTGTAAAGAGTTGGAAACCCTATTAAAAATGCGTTTTGACATCTGATAGTTTAGGATTAGTAAAACTGGAACGTCACCCGATAGGACAATGTGTTTTCATAGTACAAAAATTTGAGAACTGGCCCCCTGAATCCTGCTATTTAACACCATTGCATGTCTTTTTATGGGATTGGAAGTCAAAATTGAATGCCAACAAGCCCACATGCTTTGAAGTTGGAAATACAATGCCCCATCAATGAAATCAAGTCACATTTATGCAAAATGGTCATTTCATTTGGCAATGGTCAATGAAACGCAAAATTTTGACAAACTAGTTCATATATTCCAATTAAGCCGTGGAATCCATTTGCCCTATGTGTTGTTCCATACATAACCCTATCTTCTGTACTTTACAATAAACTATAACAATCTAAAAGGGACAAACTTGGTTTTTTTTTTTTAATTTAAAATCTTGTGTTAACACGGCGTTCTCTCATGGAACACCCCATTTTTAATAATCCTAAGCTATTAGCTGTCAAATGGTTTCTTTAATAGCGTTGCCAACACTTTACTATCTGAATGGTGGCAAAATAAAATCTTCAGTTAATTTTGAGACCTTCTTCACCTATGAGCGTAATGAAAGAAAGAATTATTTCACAATATTCTATGATTTTCAAATTTTTTGCATAAGTCCTCGTTTCAGAATATAATTAATTCAATGATGAATTTTTTCTCTTTAATATCAAGATGGAAAGACGACAATATATTGATTAAAATTAGGGTCGATACATAAAAAATGAATCATCTATCATCTAATAAAAATCACAGCAAAAGTAGTTACATGATTGGATATTTTAACATTAAGTAAATAATTAATCTTGTATTAATGATTTTTAACAATAATTCAACTCATAAATTAAGATCCGCTTCTGTGCTTATCACCTTCTGATAATTCATTTAATAGTTATGAAGTGAGGTAATGTGAACGCAACAAAAACTGACGAAAGTTGGTAGTTTGGACGAAAGTTTAATTATTTGCATTCAACAGAATAAAGTAATTTAATTCAATATCTGTGACTATATCAATTAATAATAAATAAAAGCTATTCTCCTATTTAGTCACAATTTTTCAAAGTTTATTCACATTTTGATTTTTGTTAAAAAAATGGCAAGCATTATGAAAACAATAATCGTAATTGCATTCGTTGTTCTTTTTAAATCTAGAGTATTTTGGATATGAAAATAATGCATTTATATCTCTGACTATGGCTATAAATACTAAACGTTCTTAAAAAGAACGTTAAAGCGGCATTTATTCAACTGACTTTGAAAATAATTTTTAATAAATTATGCGCTTTTATAGGAAAAATATGAAAATTCATTATTTCCCAAACCCGAATGGGTAAGTGATATTTTTCCAAATCGAGCTGAACAAGCAAAAATTCTGCACGGCTTCATATAATTCAAGCCCTTTGGCTTGCCAATTAAACTTATTTTTATATGAACATAAGAAAAATATTCAAAAAAGGAAATTTACAATCGACAAGTTATCACGTGAGAACATAATTTTTAAACCCTTATTTATCTTCATTAATACAAATTATTAGCTCATTTAAACCGGTTTAAAATAATCGATCACTACCCTCTTTCTCCCTATATATCTATAATATACTATTTCCAAATGATAAACTATTTACCAATAAATTCTTAAACATATTACCTTATATATTAGGTTGTTCGGAAAGTAATTTCGTTTTTTCCTGACAAAGGATTTAATTGCATTTTTCGCACCCAATTTCATACTTAAACCGCAAAATCATTTTATGTTTTAAGAGCTGATATAGCAAGGCTTGAGTGTGAAAAAGTGCAGCTGATTCTTCGCAGTAGTTTTTGGATGGTGCCCTTTTAAATATGGAGAGCAATAAACAGCATTTTCGTCATTTTTTTCTTTTTTGCTATAAAAGGTAAAAATGCTGTTCAAGCCAGAAATAAATTAGAAAATATGTGTGGAGAAGATGTGTTAACAGTACATCAGTACCAGAACTGATTTGCAAAATTCTTCCTTCAAATGAGGAGGCCAAAAACCACCTCGATCAGTTTTTTTTTACAGCAAAGACCAAAACTTTTATGAGCGTGTAATCATGTTACTATCAAAAATATGGCAAAAGGTATTAGACCAGAATGGCAATTTTATAATTTAATAAATAATTTATTCATTAAACGAAAATTTATTTTCATTTTGACAAAAAAATACGAAATGACTTTCCGAACAACCCAATAGAATTTTTATGAAAAAAATATTTTTGTAAACACAGCAAACTGCTATTTTCAAATCTCTGCTGTCATAAAACAGTTTAATAATGGATTAATCTTAGAACAGGAGTCAAATCCTTCAGTGCTTTCGACTTGAGAATAAAAGAATTGATATTTCCCCAAGAAGGGAAATAGAAAATACTTTTATCAAAACTGTCATTAAACACGAGTTTTTTTTTCTGTACATATTTTAAAAAAGATATTATTTAATTTTCTTCGCAAACAAATTATATTCCATGAAAATAACAGATATTGTGTCAAAGCTCTATGTCAACCTTTTAAAAACGCATCATCTGTCAAAAACGCACACGTGATAGTACAGCAATTCTGGTTAAAGCAGGACAAGCTTTTTTAAACTCATCTGCTTTCAAAGATGCATACATAATAATAATGCAGTGCTGGTAAAAGCTGGTAAAAAATGTATGCGATTAAATAATGTTGATGAATGTGGCTCTTTATGCTTAATTCATTATCTACGTGATATCGAACTTCAATTATTTGTTGTCTTCAATTAATCAAAACCTCCTAACGGAAGCAAGATCATGTTTCCACATGATAATAAACATCTATAAACAATTAATTTTATCAAAGACTTTCTAGTTTTCTTTTAGAACAAACAGTTTACCGTGATAATCTAATTAATTAAATTCATACGCAATATTAATACAAGACATTTCTTCAATCTGAAATAAAATCTCAAAAATCTGAACTGTGATTTCTATTTCACTGCGCTTTGTCATGAGATTTAAACACGTTTTCTAGAAATGCATTAACACAGCATTAATATATATCGAATTCATTCACTGCTGAGATAAAATCCATAATTTTATTTCTCTTTGACCTTGAAAGGGAAATATTAATCTACGCTCGATTGATTATTCATTTGACGGCTAGACAGAGTTATATTTTAAGCAACTATATGTCTACCATTTTGCAATTTATTATGTCTGCATCCATTCCGAAATTTCTTCAATGAATAACAAATTATTTCTACGGAATTTGGAAATCTTGGAAATATTATATGCTCTTGTGAATAATGTTTTGCAAAGTTAATTATAAAAATATAAGTTGATTATTTCCTGAATATTTTCAACTTTCTTTTAGTTTCTGCTAATGTGGAAGATAACTACAAGGGGTGTTGAAATAAAAAAGTTACGAAACGAAATTATGGCATTATAAATGAAGTCTTTTCTCAAAGTAAACGTAAACCATAGGCCTGAGCACAACAATCCCATTTAATTCCTTGTTCCTAGAATTACTGTGGCCTCAACTAGATTCAGTCCTCCACAGCGTTCTTCAGTTCACCGTCCAAGTTTAAACGCTTCTCTCATTCAGAGGTGTTTTTAGAAGATCAAATTGTAAGGTGGCATATCCGGACTTTAGAAGGAATGGTCGAGTTATTCGCACTTGTCCGCTGCCAGTTCCCTGTAGAAGCGTGGGCGTCAGTTATCATGATTAGCCCCGGTTTTTTGTTCTTGATGGACCTGCGTAGTCTTCGGTGTGTATTACAGTGTACATCGGAGTTGATGGTTCTTCTGTGCTCCAGGAATTCAACAAATAGAGGACCTTGGACAGCGATTTCAAGGAAGCTGAAGCCGTGTGCTACCTTTTCAGACCCCTCTTGCACAAATCCTGTCGATACTACTACGTTCAGTGGTGGCCAGATGTATGCAAGAGGAAGACCCTCCCCTTGCAGTTTATTGGGGTCCTTTGATGTTTGAACATTTTACCGACAAATTGTCCGTAGAATCTGGGCAAAGAGCCCAGAAAACCTCAAGAGAGGTCGAAGGGTGAAAGCATGCCTTGTCTGCAGGCGAGTGCAGTCATGTAACCGCCACTGGAGAAGGACTGCGTCTCGTCACTGCCACTGGAATTCTGGTAATCCTTAATCAACAGGATTTTCGTACTCAAGCCTATGGTATTTGCTTTAAATAAAGTCTTAAGTTGTACCCACAGTGTCTTTTGTACCTTTTAATTTCAAACCCTTGTAGCTATTGCTGATATAGAAGCTAAATATAGTAATAGAATTCGCAAAATAAAAAAACCAATTCATTTATTAAAATCTTTAAGTTCGCATGTTTGCATTTACAAAATTTATATTATTTATAAAATTTCGTCATAAATGCATGATGAAAACTTTTTCACAATACTATTTTATGCTTTATTTCTATGTATGCCGGTTTGTTTCACTCACAGTTCTTTTCATCAACAATCACATTTCACAGCAATTTTCATTTAAAAAGGTGTTGTAACCCATTTGCATCGTATTAAAAAAGGCTCATATAGCCGAAAATTTTTTATTCCATTTTTAGATGTAAAATTGTATAAAAATAGAAAAAAAAATCCTTTTTGAGCAGCATTTGTTAGTAATTTTGTTCAGCGTGGTAATATTTGAAATGTGGGATGCATATAGGTATATAGTATAAAATATTAATATAATATTATATATCATATTGTATGCATAGCATATAATATGATGCAGCGTATATGTATATACTTCAGTGATAGTGACCTGGAAAATTGAGCGTATATATACGCTAATGATACAAATGGGCTAATTGTTTCTTATATTTTTTAACCCTGTTGATTTTCTTTTGTCAAATGGTTGATTGAATGATGCATACTACAGTAAAAATCCTTTCGAGTGCAGATCTGCAGAACGTGATTCTACACTCGTACACTTTCATAATTGTTTCTATTTAATTTTTCGAATGTAAAATTTCTGCCATGCACTTTACATTACAGAATTTCGGTATAAAATGTCAGAACTCTTTATAGTTGCTGATCTATGGGAAAATCATAGATCTTTTTTCAAACCACACATTTCAATCATTTATAAATGAAATCTAAGATGTCATACAGATTTCAAACACAATTAGTTTAGAATGAATTTTTAATATGGTAAAAATTGAAAGATTTATCGTAGATGCTGATTTTTTTTATTATTTTATTGCATTAAATGGCAGAGAAAGAAGCTGAAGGATTTATCGGTAGATGACGATTTTTTTTTTCACTTTTTAGAGTTAGCTGGCAGTGGAAGCAGTGATATATAAGAAAATAAAAGCCTTTAAGCAAAACAAGTTGAATTGCTAAGTAAAAAATGTCTTGTGTCTAATTTTATAATAAGCATTGACTAAATGAAAACGAGAATTTTTTAATGAAGGTGTCGAAAATTTCAGAAATGTTTACTGCAGTTAAGTCGATAATATTGTTTATGCAATCACTTTCTTCAATAATTTATGATATGAAAAACGGTTTTTACACAAAAATCTAGTATGGCATCTTGAAGGGTTTGCTGGTTCCGTCATGGTTGTTCTGTACCCTTTGTTCTATCTGTGAGGTGTATGAAAGATCTGCCCCTATAAAAAGGATTGTGCAAATATGTGAATGTCATCTTCATTTGAGCTAGAAGTCAGACTTCTGCCTTCGGGTGTTCAGAAGTATTTACCCTCAATAGCTACTGCATCTCCCTTCCCGTTGTAACACGAACACGACATCGTCATCACTGAAAAAAAAATTATATCACTTATAAAGCAACTTGTCAGTGATATTTATTTTTCTTATTTTTTGAAATATAATAATAACTTAAAAATTTTTTAATTATATTTTTATTACATTTTTTTTATTTCTTTTACCCTGGTACTTAATTAAGCGTAATGCAGTTATACTCAATAGAACTTTTTAACTCATTGTCACTGCTATATAAGATAAAGTTTTGAAAATAGATCAATCAAGCGTAAAGCGTAAATAAGCTTTAATGTTTATATTATAGGTCTGATCATCTCCTTCAAAATTTGTATATCCTACATTATAGATATTATAAACTTCTGTTATCACTCTTTAATTTTTAAAATTAGTTCAATCGTTTAAGATAATTACCACCAGTGTGTTTGATATTTGGGTAAGTGCTGAAAAGTATGCGTAATTTTTCAAATGCTTAATACATGTTGCTTTTTTTATTAAGTTTAAATAACAATTTTTTATCTATTCTGTTTTCTCGTAAGCACTTTTTATTAAGAAGAAACGAGAGAGTGCCTGATATTAAAATGTTCGAGCCATTACCGCATTTTCTAAAATACCCGAAAAAAATCTCTTTTGATTAATTCATTGATAATCAGATAAAAACCAAGCAGCATTTTTTTTTCGAACTCAAATTAGGAATCTCATTCATAGGCTTAATTAATTAAAACATAAAAATGAATCTCCATTATCTTCGTGAAGTTAATGAAGAAGATTCTTTAATGAGAAATTATAGCTACTATCAAATGAAAGTAGATTATAATTGATTATTTCAAATCATAACATCTCATTTTTCATAGTTCTTAGAGCTCTAATCAGCTTATAAACTTTTGGGCTAAATTTGTTTCTTTTAATTAATTAGCATATAGTAATTTTTTGTAAGTAAATTTATCATTAATTTTTGTATGTTTTTTTTAAAGATTAGGTAATTTAATCTTTCTATGCGTATTAAATTAATCAATATACAATCTAAATGAATTAAAAGATAGATTAAAAGAAATAATAGATAAAAATTTGGATCTTAATTATTCAGTATCTATTTATTCTATTTAATTATTTTATTGACCTTAAAAGTCAATACTTACTCTAAATAATGGCGCTGCAAGATATGCTAAATTTTAAAAATATGTATTTGAATTTTGAATTTGCGTTTAATTGTTTTCATTTATGAAGGTTTTCTCTATCAAACTATGTTTAAACTCGAAATTTAATAAAATCCCTAATAAATTAAATTATCTTAGACTTAATAAATTAATTCGAATCAAAGAATAGAAATATTAAAATAACAGTAAAAAAAGTTGAGTTCCGAAGTATTATTTTAAGTAGAAATAGCAGAAAATTTTGCAGAGTTTCTCTAAAAATATAAATCAGTTTCCAAAGCGTATTTGCAAAACTTACAGTGTTCTAAAAATGGATAAAGAAATTTTGAATTTGATTTTACAGTGAATTTTTCTTTTTAATTATATGTGTGAGAAAATATGTAATATTATATATTTTTAAATTATATTAATTTAAACTATAATTTAAAATTTCATAAAGGAATATTTGAAATTTCTAAATTATGCCGAGGCGCAAACTTGAATGAGAAAATATGAAAAATGCACATAACGAAGATTCTAATAAGAATAATAAAATTTCAAAACTCATAACCTCAAAAATAATTTTCTCCTATTTCAAATTAGTGAAAAGAATATGTTATTAATATTTCGAAAATTGCAATTTAAAATACTTTTATATATCTATTTAAATCTGAATTCCTAAATTCACAGGAGGAAATCTACCATTTTTCTATCTCTGAACAAGGTAATTTAATTTTAAAAAACTGACTAATGAAATTTGGTACATGATTTTAACACCAGAAATGTAGACCCGGATACAAGTTAAGCCAAAATATTCCGACTACAATGTTGCATTCTATATGAATTTGAATATATAGTCTTGAGATCAAAATTGTTGATCTGAATCCTATTTAGGACATAGTTGTCAATAGGAATAAGTCTGAAATTTGTACTCGAGAATCTTCGATACAACGAAGCGAATGTAAAAATATACATCCATTATAAACATCATATAGCATTAGGAAAGTAAATTTCTATATATGTAATAACTGAAATTGTTGATTTGTATGACATTTCAAACTAAGTTGATACAAAATTATCCTATGTTATTAGTTAAAAATCATATCCTATGCCATTGAGTTACTTCTGAAATACTTAATAGGAAACTATAAACTTTTCAATCCCAGTTTTACATTCACTTAAGCCCAAAAATTGTAACACTATTAGCATATTTTTGTTTCAAATTTTATTTGTTTAGAATTGTAATCAAATTCTACGTTCAGTTTAGCGAAAAAATAAGGTATTAATTTCGAAATCTCAAAAATTATTCCATCTGAAAATTGAAACATACCTCTTCCATTGAGAACAAAAACAAAATGAATCCCATGCGTTACTATATTAGAATGATAGATCCCAATCATGAAATTCTAAATGGTGAATAGACTTAGCTTCAAAACTTTCAGCTTCATCTAAATGATGTAATAATTAAATAGCATAATAATATAATTTTAACTAGATATATTGAATTTACTTTCAAAAATGCTTGCTGCCTAGCGTATCAAATCAAGCATTAACAGAAACTGAGTTAACGGAAAATATGTCAAATATGCATACATATCTCCATTTTTTAAATCAAATTTATTACCTGCGCATTTCATGAAAGAAGGAATAGCATGATGAGACAAAACAAAAAACTATTCTCAACAAAAAAACTATTCTATAGACGGTACATTTCTGAGCAGCAGCAATTGATTTCATCTTGTTTAATTTGATTTGTTGAGGTCGAAAAAAAGGATACATTTTATTTACCATGAATAAAGTCTTGAATATTATGTATGAATTGCAATGCACTCATTTTTTGAGGCATGGTTAAAATAAATCTCATGAATGACGAGACATAATCTAACTGCACAATAATATAATCCTAAGACGATGTATTGACATAACACCAGCAAAAATCTTGCCGCTGGGCACTTATTCTCAGCCTTAAAGAAACTGATCGACGGAAAAATATCTATCTTTGTATCAAATCTGCCCATAGATCACTTTTCTTTCGAATTTCATTAATGCATATTTTTTTTGAGAAACGGAAACGAATAAAATAACTTTTGAACAAAAGGCAATTCTTTTTTAAAACCACAGAAATAGATCTAGCTTAATTCAATTTTTAAGATGAAAAAAAGAACAACATTTTTAAAACTATGAATCCATTATCAGAGAGTGTTGAGAAGAGAATATTCCACTATTTTTCTTCCACTTCTTCAATTTTTTCTCCTGCGAAGAATATTTATCTCCTTTTTCTGGCCCTCTTTCATATCATTCTTGTTCGTTTTTCATTCCATTTCCCCCCATTCCTTTGTTACTTTTCATGTTGTGACCGGTCTTTTACGGAGTCCCAGGGCCATACCACAAGGATTTCTTCAGTTTCATGAGTTCAGTTTCATATATATATATATATATATATAAAGTACCAAGTAACCTGATTGTAGCATTTTATTGCATATCTTGCTTTAAAACACCTTTAATTATGGGATTAAATAATTTTTTTGAGTAAGAATTTGTCAACTTCCCTTCCTGTTCTCTTTAGAAAAATTTATGAAATGACAAACAATTTTATCTTTTCTAAAAAAAATTCTTTTAGTACGCTATTAACGTATTAATGAGTAATTTCTAACTAAATTTTGAGTCAATGACTTCAAAAAAGTTATATAAACATTTGGTTGTTTTCTAGTAAGAAGGTGACCTTGTCTTTTACTATGTGAGAGTAATATAATGGGATGTTGTCATTCCCAAACTTATTATCAAACTGATATTCTTAAAAAAAAACTCAAATTACAAAGTAAATTTTCTTATAGCTCACTTTTATATATTTTTGGTGGGCTGAGGCGGAGAGGAGGGTAATATTTGATACGAAAAACTGACCGAAACATTTACTCTTTACGATTCAATTTGTTATTAATTTCACTAAATTGTATGTAGTGTTAATTGTTGGAATTTAGCAATTCCAGCTTGGCATCTTATGCCTATTAAAAGAATTTCCTATAATATTATGTTAATAAATTGTCTTCGATTAAGAACTATTTTATCAACCCTATCAATAGTGCAAATCTTATTTTGCAAACGAACGTTGTGGAGCTGCATTTAATCACAACAAAAGAGCAAATAATAATTTTAAAAAAGTATAACAATAATCATCTGTACATGGTATGAAATGAAATCTACTGAAAGTGTCTGTTTATTTGAACCACAAAAACTCTAGAAATAGTTAATGATATTGGAGATATACAGTTTTGTAGAGCATTTATCGGGGAAGAGTTTCGTGTATTAAAGTTACATCAAAATATAAGAGGAAACTTTATAATTGCGAATTTAATTACTCGGCACATGCGCGAAAACCTCAAACTGTGCATGTCCAAACAGCAAGAGCTGTGGAATACATATGCAAAATTTCATTTTGCCCCAAAGAAGAAAAAATGGCTGGAATACATTAAATGCCAAAACGCTCAGCTCAATAAAAAATTGTTTGTAGCTATTTTTGATCATTTCTATATACAATTGTTTGCCTGATGTCGTATAACATGCCTATTTCATGCCGGATGGAGGCTAGATTTAAGTTTAAAGCTAATTTTTCTTCTGCGATGCCAAGCCACGAGCTACGCCGTACGGTTACTGGTAGTTAACGAATAAGCCACTATATTCTAAGAAATAGACTCAATCGTTACGTTTGAAAACTCTGATAAAATTTTATTTTCCTATATCGCTCGAATTTTTAGAGGTAGGAAGAGATGATTATACGATGGTCGGTGTAGTAGTCGTTATATAAGTCTTCTTTCGTTTTTCCTTGTAGAAATGTGCAGTGAAATAATATATTTGTTATGACTTTTGAAAAGGAAGATTAAATCAGGGCATTCGGACTTTGACTGCCTGCATAGAAGTTCTGGGCATTCAAATATGGATAGGAAACTCATTTACATTGAGTGAAATAATCTAGGCCTTCTTCCAATTAGATAATTGGCAAGTGCCTCCGATCTAATTAGAGAAAATCTTTTTTTTAAATTATTATTAAATTACCTTAAGATTAAATCTATAAAAATATTCTGTGAATTACAAAATAGTATGGTATTATTTTTAAGTCTAAATTAAGCAATCTACATTTGCATAAATTAAGTATGAGCACAAATAAGCATTTTTTAAAGCATGAGTCATCCGTATTTTTCTGTGGTTATAACCAGAATCTTCTTCACTGTGTAATTTCATATTTTAAAACTCTTTTATTTCTTTGGATAAAGAAAATAAGAAAATCCATTTGAAATGAAATTTATAGTTTAAAATTCTAATTAGAATCAGCCATTAACTTAATCGTTTTGAATTATTAAAGAAACTTTCCTCTTTATACTGAAAATGCACCGAATGAAAAAGACTATAAATAATTAATGATAAAAATGTCCAAAATATCAACCATACAGATATTAAAGAAACCTGATAGAGAAATCTATTGTTCTAATTTTAATTCATCGGCACTTGTGGAAATAAATATTCTGCTATTGTTTCTAAAATATAGAACAGTTTTATTTCTAAAT
Source organism: Argiope trifasciata (assembly GCA_026543055.1). NCBI lineage: Eukaryota > Metazoa > Arthropoda > Arachnida > Araneae > Araneidae > Argiope > Argiope trifasciata. The sequence goes on from JAPMOQ010060822.1 coordinate 175,805, forward strand.
TAAGTTTTTAAAAAAATCAGAGAAGCCTTCTTCATTGTTGTTATGACAAAAAAGAGGAAATTTTAATGACTTATACTTCATTCAAAATGAGAATTTCTTTTTTCGAAAATTACGAAACACACATTTTCAATGTGCATGAAACATGCATCATAGTTTATAAAAACCTTTGAAAAAGAAAAGTTTTACATTTTTATTTTTTCGAGATTCTCATTCAACGTTTTTTTTAATTGAGGAAATATGGCAAAAATGAATGAAAAAGTTCATTCCACTATAGCAGCAAACAGAAAGACTTTTAACACTGATATTTCTTTTTGATACAGCCGACCACCCCGCCACCACTCAACTTAGCAGTATCGACAGGATTTGTTAACACTGATACTGTGTGACAGAGAAGCTTTCATGGAGATCCTTGCTCTGAACTCTGTTTTTTCTCTACATTTTTGCTCCTTCAACAGAATAGTGAAAGCTTGATAAAATGTCGTGTAAGAATACTTTCAACATTGTTGTTTTGCATAAGGATATGGGAGAAAATATTGGTGTTTTTACAACAATTTTTTTGTTAATTTAGCTGAAAAATGTTATTAAAAATCAGATATCAGGTTATATATTTTGTCTTCTCTTGCGAAATCCTTCCTGCCAAGGAATTCAAAACAGAAAATCTTAGAAAATTAACTATGCAATTCTAACAAATGTGGGGAAAAATTTAATTTAATTCCTAATCTTAACAAATTATATTAATTCAAATTCGAATTCTCAAATAATATTAATATAATTTCTAATAATGATAAATATTATTATTTAATAATTAACTTTCTAACATTTTTATAAGTTGTTGTCGGTAAATTGCGAATACGGCAGTTAAATATGTGTTGGTTAACAGGGTGCTCATTAAGATTCTTTTTGATGATAATTAAAAAAATTCCTCAATAAATTTAATGCACTTTACTACAGAAAACTCTTTTATCAACATTTTAAACTTCAAAAAAATGCTGGTCTTGAATGATTTCTTTTGTATTTCAGTATGATTATTTTCTTATAAATATTTTTGCAAAATTATTTGTATACTTTATAATAAAACTTTTCGGTATTTTAATCCCTAAATTTAAGTATACAAGATGTTAAATACTTATTTTTCAAACACATTAGTTGCATTATTAAAAGCAGATTTAGAAAAGGAAATTGTATATTGCTAACATAATATCGTACTGGCAAAATTTGAATTTCAATAAAATTTTTCAATCCCACAGTAAATTAGAGAGTCAAATATAGCATTGTTTGAAAAAATTCAATATTTATGTCAAGCTTTGGGTAAATACCAGATTGGAAGTAAGTCGCTGCATCCTTAAGTGAATGCGACTGGTCAAAAGCAATGTAATTTGGTATAAGATTATTTATTCTATCTACAATTATTGACCTTTAAAATCAAAAACAAGTACGAAGAATACAACATTTGGGATAATAAGTAAATTGTAATATTTGGGATAGTAAATTAAATAAACAGCAAGAAATCTGTGTATAATTATATTCATTTAAAATAGAACAGTCATGTCGAAATAAAAGATAATCAACTGATAGCTCATTTTCCAAGTACATATAGTTAGAGAATGCATACAATGTTATACAATTATTTAAGAAAAAAAATTTATTATAAAAAAATAATAGTTACAGTAATATAATAGAATCATCAATCACAAAAGAAGTATTTTTATGACTTTATTGATTAGTTTTATTATCGAAACTAAACAATGACTGCAGAGTTGGTTATTTAGTTTTGAAAAATTATTTTAGAAATATTAATATTCTTTTCTTAAAGTTTGTCGGATATTTAGCTAGTAATATATAATTAATAACACTTTTTTTTTACTGAAATCGACCGTGAAATAATCCCCAAATAGCTCATCAGTTAGTACATAAAACACTTCCACTGACAACACATCTGTGTACTTGGAAAACACGATCAGCCTTTGTAAAGAGAATGTACTTCAATCCAAAGTAAATATGTCCCTTAATTTGGGATTTGGATCATAATAATACATGGTAGAGGACATTTTAAATTCATTTGCTTTCAGTTATATATTTGTTTTAAAAGATACTCCAATTTGCTAGAAAACTTCACTGCTAAGAGAATGGGGGTTAATTTATTAACCTGACGACAGTCCATTACTTTTAAGACTGGGATCACCATTCATCACCTTCACCATGTATCGGACGCGGCAACACAGAATACACTGGGGAGAGCGTGAAATATTTGTCACTGTTATTACTGCCTTAAGCCTTTGAGACTGTTTACAACTGGGAATAACAATTAATTGATATTATGTGCTCATGCTGTGCTTAACGGGTGAATTTCTGTCGCACAATGTATTTGTTAGGATTTATTAAATTGCAGGTTATTACATTTGTTAAATAAGGCGGAATAAAGGCAATGATTTTTAGATTTTATTTTTTAAACTTTCTGTATAAGTAGGGAAAAGGGTAATCAAAAAGTATTTATACTGCATGCTATAAATCAAGTTCTCCATTCTACTTCTTATGATGCCCTATTTTCGTCTCTGTTGAGAGCATTGTTAGTGTTGCTTATCCACCTTGGATTGAACTCCAGTTCAAACCAAGTTCAACAGATTGGGGAAAGAAGGGTGCAGTAGCTTCTGAGGGTAAGGACCCCAAGCATCTAGAGTTGGCAGTCTGACTTCTAATTCAAATGAAAATGATACTAACACATTCGCTTGCATATTCCCTTTTTTTCAGGGGGAGAAGATCTAATAGTATTATATCAAACATGATAACGGAAGAATGCTGTGAATAGTTGTGAATATAGCATTGAGTATGTAAGTTGTGAATATAGCATTGAGTATGTAAGTTGTGAATATAGCATTGAGTATGTAAGTTGTGAATATAGCATTGAGTATGTAAGTTGTGAATATAGCATAGAGTATGTAAGTTGTGAATATAGCATAGAGTATGTAAGTTGTGAATATAGCATTGAGTATGTAGGTTGTGAATATAGCTTTGAGTATATATGTTGTGAATATAGCTTTGAGTATGTATGTTGTGAATATAGCTTTGAGTATGTATGTTGTGAATATAGCTTTGAGTATGTATGTTGTGAATATAGCTTTGAGTATGTATGTTGTGAATATAGATTTGAGTATGTAGGTTGTGAATATAGCAATACAGTATAACCACTGAATTTATCCAACCAGAAAGAGGAATGTGTATTTTAGATAACTTTTCCTAATCGATTTGAATAAAAATTTAGCATCCCTAAGAAGTTCAAAACTTTAAATCGATGAGCTTTCCGTCTTCAAAGCTTATAAATACAACCTTATTAATTTATATTGCTATTCTTAGTAACGCATATACAAATGTCCGGATACTGAAACGAAAAAAACCTATTCCTTTCTTCCAAATTTATTTTATACTTTCCTTGTCTTTTACTCCTCTAATAGGCTGATTATACGTCACTTCCAGTTGCTAACAGGCATATCCTAACTTTCTCTCCAAGCGACGTGAGAGGGAAGCTGGAGGAAGAAAGTAATTATGTTAATTACTTTGTGGATCAGCAGTTCCACTCGGGGCACGCACGATGAATTATTTTCTCACACGTTGATCAGCGGAGAATAATTAATCACACAACTCGATTTGCTGGATGCTGCTTCTTCAGCACAGCCTTAGTCATTCAGATGGGCCATAGAGTTGGATTATAAGCCATAGTGCCAGCTAGGGCAGTTTCAGAAAGGTAGTTTTCTGAGTGAACATGTAAATACAAGCTTGGCAATAATTTATTAATAACAGTGGAGAATGGCTTTGATATTTGTTGAAGAATTGTTAAAACCATTTTAGAGGCGGTCAGAAACAATCTTGACTCATGTGCGGAACCTAAAATAAATAAAGACAGAAAAAAGTCACTATTCAGTGATGTAATTATTTTTTGATAAAATAATTCCGTATTATGATTACAGATTTAAATCAATACGCAGTTTTTAAGAAGTCGGTAAAATATCAAAAACAATGACTTTACCTTTTCAATCGTAGATATAATTCTATCGCAGCTGTAAACATTTAAGTTCAATTATTTTTCGTAATTGGCATTTCTAAATCAATTAATTTAAGCCTAAATTGTCATGAATGCAATACAAAACAAACCCTTGGACTTAGAATAATGAATTTTAGCTTTGATCTGCTTCTTGTGTAATAGAAGTACAGTAAGAAAATGTTTCTCACACTTCAAATAAACTTCACACACTTTATAAATTTTAGGTATGCCATTGTACAAAAAAGAAAAAAAAACACTTGCATATTACAATAAAATAAAAATAAAAATTTCCTGAGGGAAGGATTTTGTATTTATTAAATTTGCCCTAATTTTAATAAGTTATAAGAATATTTTATGACAAAAATACCTTCAGTAACAATTTTTATTTTAAAATTAATGTAGGCTCATGTGATTTTATAAAATTAATAATATTTGATATAGACTTGTGCATTGCGAATTTATTAAACACATATATTCTAGGCACATCTTTTGTTTTGTATAATTAGGAACAAATTAAAAAAGGTGAATCAAGCCTAAAACATGATTGTATTCCAATGTTTAGAAATAAAGGTAAATAAAGCTCCTTTTTTTAAAAATTACATTTCATTATAAACATTATAAAATCTTGACATTTTTGAATTTAAAAAATCAGTTAAATCTATGGTTGCAATTTTCAGCAGTTTATTTAAAATGAAAATCATATTTTTTTCACTAATGGCTTTTAAAATAGGAAAAATATATTAATACGTTTTTATAAATGTTCTTTAAAAATTTTGTACTATCTATGTCACTAAAGTTCAATGGTTGATTACACTGTATTATCGTTAGCTTTCATATTAAAAGTAATTTGGAAAGTAACTGATATTAAATTGCTGTAGCCTTAAAGCACTATATTTTAATATCCACCGGAAACCGTTTTTGATTACCTCTTATTTATAAATCGATTTAAAAAAATAAATGACATCTTCATATTAAATTAATTTCATTCATTGTATTATTTAAGTTTTAAAAAATGATTAATTGTTATCATTGTGAACTTAATGAGAAAGGAGTTCTTAATGAGAATTTATAGCTACTTTCAAAAGGAAGATAATAATTAGTTGTTTGGAATCGCAATATCTTATTTTTCATTGATCTTGACGTTCGGCTTACTAATCAGGGCTTACAGTTAGATTTCTTTAATTAGTCAGCATAAAGTAATGTTCATTGAGTAAATTGATTGCTCATTTCTGTTTATTTTTGCGATCTCTCTTTTAGGTAATTTGGATTTTCTGGGTCAGGTTAAATTAGACGTTCTATAAATTAAGAATCAGAAAAAAATAAATTTGCTCCCTAATTATTCACTTTCTATTTTCATTCATTTTTTTCGAACATAAAGTGCAGCAGCTAAAATATGCAAAGTTTATTAAAAGTATACAACTAAATTTAAAAAATAATTTTCCAGAAAATTTTGATTTTTTTTCTATTTGAAAATGAAGTCCAAATTTTATAGATTCTAAAACAGACTTTTTAAGTATATTTGATATAGAATTCCAGATACAGTAGTTTAAGTAATACGCGACAAATAAAAATGAAATCAGAAGCAGCTGTATTTTTAACAGAAAATGAACGATTTATTTTATTTTTATCTTAAAATTCTCCAAAATAATATTTGATATTTATATTATATCTTCACCTATTCAGCCTTAGTTTGTTTATTTTTTACATTCAAAACAAATTGTGAAAACTTCATTTACTTATAGTTCATATGGAAGAACTAATTCATAAGTGGAATATCTAAACTTATTGGCTGAAAAATGAATATTTCAGTGTGATCGATTCACAAAAGACTTGATATATCATAATGAATTCAACAAAATTTCACAAAATTAGGTATACATGATCCAATGCTTTTATGGGTGTGATAGTAAGTTTATTTAAGATAGCTACATTTAGATATGCGTTTTTTAGACACTTTAAGATCAAAATATAGACAAATTTTAACACATTATTTACTGCAACTTCAAATTATCAAAAATTATTAAAATAACTTTTTTCTTGTTGTATATTACATTTTATGTAGTTTGATTTATATATAGGGGAAATAAAAATTAAATATGTCCATTATTTTTTTAATTTACCTTGTTTTTCCTAATATTGAAAATTTTGCTAAATTTTCAGTAAAAAACTAGTTTTTTTTTTCAAAAACTAAAGGTAATGAGTGTTTTTTTACTAATATTGTCCTTTGAAATATCTGTTTTAGCCATTACATAAAATTAAAATAAGTGTATGTATCAATTTTTAAAAATTCGCCTCTTATACTAGCCGGATACCTTAAATTCAATATATTCGAACAGTATTTATTTTTTATAAGTGAAAATCTGACATTTCCAGTTGTTTTTAAATTGAATAATTAATATAATTCAAGTGCTATGAAATACGTTCTTGATAGTTCATAATTACTATAAATTTAAAAATGGAGGATTAAAAAACTCGTGTAAAGAGTATCACAGAAAGGCAAAAGTTTATTACAACTCGAAATGGCAAATAGTGCATCAGAATTCTGTAATAGATTTGAATTAGTTCCTTGAAAAAACAACCGAAATTTAGGTAATGTCATATCTTCGTTAAGACATCCCAACATGTCATAACGAAGATTTGTAAAGTGTTTTTAAAATGAAAAGTTAATGAGAATTTTCCAATTTAATGTTACGATAATCCTTTTTTTATTTTCTGCGTATCAAAATTCTGAGATTAAATGTTTAAACATCAAAGCAATAATTTAAAGCATAACAATGCTTTAAATATGTTCTAAATTAAATCGAAATTTATAAGGGGAATAAATAGCAAATAGATTATGAGAAAGTTTACAATTATTCAAAATAATAATAATCAGGAGTAAAAAATATAATTTTACCTTCTCTTATAATTTTTTTCAACTCAAACATAATCTCTTATAAATTATCTTTCCATTCGAAACTGTATTAATTAGCCTATCTGTCCATAGGCTTGTTTGCGAAAAAGATAACTTAAAAATGGAACAAACTAAGTGGATAAAATTTGATACATGGTTTTGTCACTAGAAATGTAGATCTTTATACATTTTTGGAAAAAATCTCTTAAAGGTTTGGTTTGGCTGTCTTTCTATACAAAAATATACCCAAGAAAGATGTAGATATAAATCACGGTGTTGCAAGAGATGGTGATAACAACATGGTGTATACCTGAAATGTGCAGTTGTTATTTTGTGCCCATTTTTACACTCAATCTGTGAGATGGTAAAGTTCTAAAATGCATATTCAATTCTCGAAGCTAGGGTCAAAAAATGCAATTCTTAAAGGAAAAATTTTAAAGAATAACCTTCTATCTAACAGTTAAAAAAAGATTCATGAGACTGCAATTTAGTAATCTTGATGTTCATTAAATTCTACGGTGTTATTTCATATGATGAGTGTAGGCATTTTGCTTTCCCAGATGATACATATTATAAAAGTTGCCAATTTAGGTTAAACAAAATTTTAACTTAAACAATTGTTAATGATATATTAACTTTATGATTTATTAACATAATGATTTATAAAGTATTATTTATTACTTTTATTTATCTACTTTAAATGAGAAAATTATTCATTTTTACAATTTTGGTTAAATTAACCATAAGTGAAAGTTAATAATTTTTACTAACAAAAATTATGGAATTGTTAGGAAAGATAACTTTCAAATAAATAAAACATTAAACCATAATATTGTTTTATAAAAAGTTAAATATTGATTCAAAGTAATAATTAATGTGCCAGTCTGTTATAAATAGTTAAACTTATATGAATTAGGTATTGATTACAATTACTAATGTAATAATAATTTTGATTATCAGTGAAAGTGTAACAACCCCTTGCACGTCTAATATTGCGTTTTAATGTTAGAAGTACGATTTTAGAATAGTTCGTAGAATTTATATCTTTTATAATGTATTTATTTGATACCTTTTTTGCTGCAAACCAGTGATCCCAAAGCTGCTCAATAGTTAAAAATCCGTCTAGGGCCATAATTACTTTTGAAAGTTCTTTCTTTGAAATTATCAATTTTTCATTTATTTTCATGTTCATTTGAATAAAAATCCATCTGACTTGTTATTCAAAAATTGAGCTAAAAATTTAAACAGAATAAATTTTTATTAATACATTGCGAAAATAAATAAAATCAATTTCAAATAAATCAATTCAATGATTCGAACTCAATCATCAAGATGTTGTAATTATTGATAAAAATAAAGCATTTCAGTAATTATGCCTTTTCTTGTTGACGCAAACAATTATTATATGAGAACCACTGTATATAATATAGTAAAATTTTCAAAATGGTTTTGGCATTTTTTTTTTCTTTTTCTTTTTAGACAAATAGAAACTTTAGCTTATGCAAGAACAATGGTTTTAAATTCGATCAATAACAAAATGGAGTGAATTAAGGACCAAAGTGAGTGCAGATAAAACCGGCCATTATAGTTCAATAGTAATTCTGGATTGAAATAGATTGACTTGCAACACTATTTAAAGATATTGGCAATCCTATAAATAGGATCATAGATGCTGCATCAAATGTGACAGCCAAAGAAATGGACAATACTCTCCAATAATTGGAATACAGAGAACTAGACATACTTTTAGATATCAACATGCTTATATTGAAATTTACTAAGGTAAGTGGCTTTATTAAAAATTTCATAACGATTTTTTCATCTTTACAATATATGTTACAACGATGTTGCAACAGTGTATGTTGCAACCATGATACAACGATCTATTCATCTTTACAATGTATCGAAACAATTATATACCAAATTATAATATATTTTCTTATAATAATGTTTTGTAATTGGAAAAACAATTGTGACTAATCCGAGTAATTAAGAGCATAAGTATCGATGTAGCTAAAAATTCAGTTTAAGATAAGTATCAACTCCTAAAAAGTCGATACTTATCTTGAACTGAAGTAACATTAATTCATCCATAATATACAGTTTCAGCTGAATGTTACAGAAGAATTAAAATAAATCCATCTCACGCATCGTGAGTCCTAATATAACGGTACAATTATGTAATTCTATGCAGATATATTGATTTCGCACCAAAAAAATGCTTGCTGTTGGGTACTTTAAACCAAGCCTTAACAGGAACTGATGGAATGAAAATAGCTCTTCATATACTGAGCTCCATATTTTTCCTGATATTTATTACTAGCTTATTTCATGAAAAAAGGAATAGGATGATGAAACTTCTGATTAAAGGGCTATGAAATAAACAGTTTATTTCTGAACGAGAGAAATACATCTCATCTAGTTTATTTCGATTTTCTAAGAAGAAAAACCAGAAGCCTTTTTAAAATCTTGAATGTGTTATTAAAGGGGAAATAGTGGAGAATAGGATATATTATTTTGCTCCTGCGCAGGATGTTTTAAGGCTCTTTTCGTATAATTTTTTATTCTTTTTCCTTCATCTCTACACTACATTCATTTATTCTTTCTATTAGTAACTTTTGTTTTATCTTTTAACTGTGTCACTAAGTCATACCGAAACGATTGTCTTGATTTCTCAAGAAGTAAAGCAAATTAAAGTATACCCTACTATATGTATGCACATATATAATTTTTACATATATATTTATTGATAATACATATATATAATTATTGCATATATATTTATTGATAATACATATATATAATTATTGCATATATATTTATTGATAATACATATATATAATTATTGTATATATATTTATTGATAGTACATATATATAATTATTGCATATATATTGGGTTGTTCGGAAAGTAATTTCGTATTTTTTTGTCAAAATGAAGAGAAATTTTCGTTTAATGAATAAATTATTTATTAAATTATAAAACTGCCATTCTGCTCTAATACCTTTTGCCATATTTTTGGTAGTAACATGATTACACGCTCATAAAAGTTTTGGTCTTTGCTGTAAAAAAAATCTGATCGAGGTGGTTTTTGGCCTCCTCATTTGAAGGGAAAATTTTGCAAATCAGTTCTGGTACTGATGTACTGTTAACACATCTTCTCCACACATATTGGCTAATTTATTTCTGGCTTGAACAGCATTTTTACCTTTTATATAGCAAAAAAGAAAGAAATGACGAAAATGCTGTTTATTGCTCTCCATATTTAAAAGGGCACCATCCAAAAACTACTGCGAAGAATCAGCTGCACTTTTTCACACTCAAGCCTTGCTATATCAGCTCTTAAAACATAAAATGATTTTGCGGTTTAAGTATGAAATTGGGTGCGAAAAATGCAATTAAATCCTTTGTCAGGAAAAAACGAAATTACTTTCCGAACGACCCAATATTTATTGATAATGCATATATATAATTATTGCATATATATTTATTGATAATGCATATATATAATTATTGAGTATATATTTATTGATAATACTTATACATAAATATTGCAATTAATAAATACTATTTACTTCTTTTTAAATTAATCGCAAATTAGATCACTTAGAACCAATTCAAATTGGTAGGTACAGAATAAGAGAGACATCTGATAGCCCAACTATGTCCATACATAATTATCATTCCACAATTCCCAGAAAAAAATAATAATTAAATAGATTCAGACAAATTAGGTTGTCTCTCTTCGAAAAAAAACGAAGCCACTAAATTATCCCAAAACCCCTCATCCTTTTCCCTTTTCACTCTCTCTCTCTCTCTTTGGTTTGCTGACGAGCTCTATCTCGTTAATTACAGAAGAGATCTTGTAAGGACATTTATCTCGATTCATTTACTCACAACCTCGTCATCACATGGTTTGAATTGTTTATTACAAAAATATTGGTTGAAAAACAATATTCCTTCTTTAGAAAAGATACTCCATTAGAAAATGCTAATTTTTTTCAGAAATTCAAATAAGATTTCTTAAATTTTTAAAACTAGCAATACTCGCACAGAATGCCATAACAACCAAGAGGAAAAATTAGCTTTCAACTTAAGTCTAATAGGTACCCTATATGACATGGTCATGTCATACAATATCAAACAAACATAAAAATATATTTGGAAATCATCAAAAATGGCTACAAAACAATTTTTTATAGTATACATTCAGAAATATTTAGACTTTTGAAGAGATAAAAAAAATATATGTTCATAGAGAGAACGATTGCACATTGCTAGTTTATATTTTCAATCTTATATATAGAGTATAAAGAATAAAGGAAAAAATAATAATCAATGCATTTTATACTTGCAGTTTATTAAATGTATTCATTAAGAGGATTTTTTGAATAATTGAAAATAGCGTTCCCTTCTTTAAAAAATGCAATAAACAAAAAGAAAGAAAATTTAAAGCCTAAAAAATCGAATGGGCAATTTCAAAAATATTAACTTTTATGCATTGTTGGGTTAACTTATTTATTAAATAATCTATTTATTTTATTTAATAACTTATTTAGTTTTATTATTTTACTTGCAAAAATGAACATTTTTTTTAATTTAAATTTTTTAAGGCTTAGAAGTAATATTTATATATAAAGCCTTATAGAAGTAATATTTATTTATAAAGCCTTATAGAAGTAATATATATCTATAAAGCATTATAGAAGTAATATTTATCTATAAAGCATTATA
>JAPMOQ010060822.1:187650-204517 GCA_026543055.1 Argiope trifasciata
ACATTGGTGGCCATTTTTGTATAGTGGATAAGTTACTGGCTTTCAAATCCGAACATCGCAGGTTCGATCCTTGGCGGAATTCAACCTACGTATTGGCACAATTCCGCCAACACCTACGCCAAAAGCTTCTTTTTTTTTGTTGTTGTTGTTGAAGGTTTGCTGGAGTAAACAACTCATCAAAATGTATTAGAAATTCACTTTTTGAAAATTATTATGTTAAGAAATTTGCCATAACGTAAGGATGAAAAATAACTAAATATAAAATGATATATAACTAACCTGTAAGCATCCGGTGCTACGTCTTTTTCTTAAAATTGCGGAAAATGTTAAGAGTAAAATAGTTACTTTATGCAAAACCATTTATTGCGGAATACATTTATAAAAACTTATTGCTAATGTTTCTGAGTATGAGCATGCAATTCAGAGAAGATTTGTTCTTTGTTTAAGTAGTAGAAGGACGATTGTAAATAAAAACGTATGTAATAAGCAGAAGTGGTTTTGTGGAAGTTGTGCTCAATAAATTTTCCCCTCCCTCATTGACAGCTGTCAAGTCATGAAAAAACGGTTACTACATTATAACCTGCTTCTTTGCATGTAAAATTTGGCGATTTTACAATGTACGCCAAATGGTAATTAATCACTGTTAGAGCAAGAATGATACTCCATGTCCCTGATAACGAAACGAAGTTTCCGTGAGAAAAATGCTGTTGTTGAAAATAATAAATAAAATGTGGGAAATTTGCTTTAAAAATTTATTATAAAGGAGCATGTTTATAATTTTCCCACACAGAAGCCATTTATAAAAATTACAATTTTTATGCGAATAATACAAATTTAATCTAATAAAGTGAATAATATTTTTAAGTTTTATGATTATTTAATCTTTATACCACTTACAGTTTAACTTTATTTAACAAAATGAAAAAATCGAAAGTTCTTTAAATTTAAATTTAAATGGATATCAATAAAACTTAGTTCTTTCAATATGTATATTTGAATGCTTGTATGTATATATATTCCACAAGCTGTTACTTGAAATGTGCTGATGTGTTTTTTTACGTTAAAATTGTTCAAATAAGTTACTTTTTTGCTAAATATTAAGAGCTTATTATAAAAAAAAAGAGGTAGGAATCATGTTAATAATTCAAAAAGTAACTGCTGGTTAATCCTCGGGAGGAGAAAACGTATTTTCTATAAAATGTTGATAATTACTGAAATTCCGTCAAATTTGAAATATATTACTTCATTTTCTAATTTATTTACCATCAGACTTAACTATACACAATCCAATGTACCAGCTATTAACATATAAATGTAACATCTTTACGTACTCCATTAAAACGCTTAGTTCTCAAACAGTATCATTTATGGTATTTATAGAACAACTATATTGTGCAACAAAACAAAAATATTTAATACAGTCATAACGGATGCGAATATAAAAGAAGGATCTAAAAATAATTGAAAAAAATAATAAAAAGAAAAATAATTGCTTTTGTAAATTATGCTTGCGATTTTTTTTTTATTTCTATTAATGAGAAAGGCACGCAGAAGTGTAATCAGTATTAATTAAAAGCTTATATGGTGAATTTTAAAACGGTATAAAAATTTATTTTCTGCATAAATAAACGCTGAAGTTATTATAGAAAATTTCTAAAATTTGTCGAAGTCTTTCGTCTTCTTTCAATTTGTCTTTGAAAATTTCTAAACGTCTTTATGTTTCATTAAAGTGAATATTTAAAGGAAGCCTTTCTTTGTCAACCCCTAATAATGAAGACATAACCATGTGATTTGTTGTTGTAAATCTTTTAATTTCCTCTCCAAAATGTTTTGAACGATTTTTTCATCATGCATGCCATACCATGCCATGAAAATAATAAAATGCAATGTGCGATCAACATTATAACATAGTTGTTCTAAAATGCTGGAAAAAAAAAACTGGTAGCCTGACTTTTTTCGTACAGTAAATGAATGCTAAGAATGTTTAATATTTAGTCAGCCGGTTTCTTGGCATAGGATAGAGCGTCTTCTCAGTGATCTGAGCATCCGGAATTCGAGTCCCTGTTTGGGTATGGTTGTTCTTCCTCTGTCCTATCTGTGAGGTGTATGAATGACCTCCCCCTGTAAAAAGGGATTGTGCAAGCGAATGAGTAATGCATTAGTGGTAAAATCGTACTCTTGGTCTTAGTCGGCGCTACTAAAACAAGAAACGCTTCCTATCAGCTTACATCGCTGTCTTCCAACAGTGGCCTCTTCCATAGCAAGTGCCGTAAGAAACTACAACAATATTTACTCACGTTATATCGATGCTTAGAAACGAATTGCATTCATAAGTTTATTCTTTTCTTTATAAATATATTGATATTTTTTATCTTCTTTGCTGACATCATGGTATCCATTTGCCCTTAATTATGAATTGCAATCAAAATAGTGCAGTAACATTAAATGCATTATTTATTAGAAATTTCCAGATTGTTATTAGATAATTGAATACTAATAGGAATGAATTTCGTTAGTAATTTAATTTGAACTATCCTTTTAAAGGAATCGACGTGAAAACAGTATTCACTTATGCTAAATAATTATTAATAAAATCATTGAAACTTTTCAGTTATTATATTAAGACAATATTTGATCGCCAATATTTCAATACAAACGCACGCTTATCTTAATGTAAAAGGTTAAATTTGAGCAGTATTATTCGTTTCAAATAATAATATGAGAAACAGGAGTATGTGAATTTTTAATTATATTTCAAAGAATTGAATTTTGAAGATGCTCCGAGACTAAAATAAATGACTTCAAAGCAACAAAATAAATTTTCTACCTGATGTTAAATTGACACTGTCTTGTATATTTCAATAATCTTTTCATAAAATTCCTTTGACAAATAATGCTTTTTTTGTGCAATGTAAACATTGTAGATAACAAAAAAAAATGCGAGAATCTTAGAAAGACGAACATTATAAAGACATTTTTAGAATCTTTGGAATATTGTAAATATTGTAAGAAAAAAAGGCAGAAATCATGTTGACACATAATTCAACTTCTATATTCAAAATCATCCACTGAAGAACCTTTTATCTCAAAGAAATTTAAGATAAAAACAGAATTTAAGGTGCTGTTACTATAGTTTAGATAAATTCCTTGAAAGCCTGGTGAGGAACAATTTCTTCGAAATTGTCTTTTCTTTTGTGCCTAATGTATTGAAGGCGACATTTTCTAATTCAACAGAAAATTCTTGGAATATTGTTCGAAGTATTTTGTCTTTAGATTCATTTTATACCATGCAATCTGATAATTACAAGAATTGTTTGCATTACAAAAATAAATTGTGTCTAGTTTGAATGGTATTTATGCAAAACATTTATTTTTCAAAGGCAGAGAAAAAGGATTTATAATCACTGTTTCGAAATATACTACGAATTTTGACTTTTCTGCATAATGTTTTGTCCTAGAATATCTTGTCCTTGCAATCTTTCAATATATAAGCATAGTATATTATTTCAAAATCTATGAATTTTAACGTTTTTTTTAACAAGTCTCTTTTTTAAGAATATAATCGTTTCATTCATGAATTGATAACTTTTATTCTTTTTTGTTTAATATTAAGATAGAAATAAAACAACCTGTCATCCATTTAAAGTTGTTATAAAAAATTAATCGTTTGGATTATAAAACTTTACGAATCACAGTAGAAGAATCACCTAATAGACTATATTTAATGGCGTGAAGTAACTTAATTCAGTTTTTATTTAATGTGTAAGTAAATTATAAATAAAACCTATTTTTTACACTCACGACTTATTTAATTTTTTAAAAAAATTCTTTTATTTTATAAAATTAAAATAATATGCCTTTTGGAAAAAAAAGAGCGAAATCTCATTCGTTATTTATTTCCCTTAATATTTTAACACAAAAGTTATATTTGATTTACTATAAGTAGGAAGGGGAATTCTATTCAACAGCTATTTTTTAACTACATTTTTTAAAAAAATTAACAATATTTATGTATTTTCGTATGAAAAGTGTAAAGCTCTGATTAACTGTATTGAAAACCAGAATGTTTTCAAAGGGAATTAAATAACATAACATCTCAATTTTATGTCTAATTTAAGGCACCTTGTTATTTAAATTAAATTTAAGGACAATATTGTTTACGTGCATCAATTTATTGCACAGAAAACATCGAAATTTGTTTTTATCATAAACAATCTTAATATTATCCTAATAATAATGATAATAGAAATCGCTCAAAACGAGATACATAAGATTCAAATTCCGAATAAACCCAGGAATTTCCAACCGAAAACAACTCCCAAAAATCTCAATTATCTTGGGTATATTTTAATACATTTTGTCATCAGGTTCAAGCACGCTTTCTAACTGTGCAGAGACAACATTAATATTTTTCAAATCCATTCTCTGTAGGATAAAACCTAGAGCTTTCAGAAGTTTTTGACCTTGAAAGGAAAATGTTTAGTCTGTACGCGATTGATCATTCATTTCATAGCTAGACACGGTAATATTTTGAAGAGATGTATTTCATGGATTTTGTAATTTTTATTATGTCTCTTTCGATTTGATTTTGTCTTAACTTTCTTTCATAAATAACAAATTGCAGTTTGAAAATATATTTGGAGATATTTGTTAACAGTCAGATATTTCTTTGATTTTGTTTTTAGTAATTACAACTTTATGAAAAGTTTGCAAATATAAACTTTTTATTTTTCTAATAATTTCTGTTTAGTCTCCTAAAAATTATAGAAATGTTGAAGCTAAATATGATAATTAAATAATGTTATTGAAAAATATTTACTTAAAATAATTTCATGCCCCGTTATTGCACGTATAAAATTTTCGTTATTGTATAAAATTAATCCATGAACAAGTGATAAAAATCTTCCTTGATTTAATTTATGTGTTATTTATATTTATGGCAATTAGATTAAATCTTATTTAGTTTAACTAACACTAATGATTTTTATTTAAATAAGGAGTTTGGATCCATTTGGATGATGCATAGTAGAATCAATCCTTACCGAGTGCAGATGTGATTAATATGATAGACGTAACTGATTCTATTTAATCTTTCGAACTGAAAATATTGATTGCATATTAAACTGAAGAACATTGTTATTAAATTTTAATGATTAGAAATGATTTCCATCTTTTATAAATGAATTCGAAAATATCGTACAGATTACAAAAAATCTGTAAATGGGATTTGAAATGATTTATGGGATTTTTTTAAATTGCTAATTTCCCACATTTCATTATGAATGTAATGAAATATTCACATTTGTTATTTTACACATTAGTAAATGCTTTATGATTATTACCTTCGATAAATTTAAGTGAATCATATTTTTATTAATACATTTTTTAATTGCGGAAAAGATATTAAAAACACATTTATGATTATTTAAATACCTAACATATATTTCTTTTTTTCAAGTTTAAAGTGTAATTCATAATTTGAATTGAATTATCAAAGTCATTTTTTATTAAAAAGATAATGGGAAGTACTTGATGTTAACCATTACAATATTTATCGAAATAACTTGAAAGAAAAGATTTAATTAATTCATTGATGAGCAGATAAAAACCAAACGGTATTTTTTCAGGATCAAATTAGGTTTTAATCTCAGAACTAATTAATTATAACGCAAAAAGAAACAGTCATTATCTTTGCGATGTTAATGACGAAGTTCTCATCATGAGAAATTAAAGCTATTCTCAAACGGAAGATTACAATTGATGGCTTAAAATCGTAATATATTATTTTTCATTGATCCTAAGTTTGTTTTTTAAATCAACGATCACAAATATTTGAGTTGTATCGATTTGTTTTAAAAAGTCAACATAAAGTGATATTCATTTATTAAATTGATAACTCATTTCTCTTTATTTTTGTGATAACCCTTTTTGGAGATTTGATCATTAATTTTCTTTTCTTTTTGTGATCTTTCTTTTCTGAAATTTCCTTCTTTTGGGATTCAATCATATACTTTAGAATCTGGATAAATTAGAAATGAGAAAGCTTAATGAAAAAGATGCATATTTTGATGTATTGATATTATTTAACCCTTAACGTCCACGAATCACTTCTAATATATCATTCGTGTGTTGCTATCTGTGTAATGTATAAAACTCTACCATCCTGTAACATTCTCCGTCCCCATTTAGTGATAAAATATTTCCTCCAGCTATTTTGCCTTTGTGTTTGCTAAGACACCTTGAGATAACCAGATGTTGCAGATGGTCTCCTTTCGGGACCTGAGGCATCTATAGCTGAAAGAACACAAGTGGAAATTCCTCGTCCAGAAGACAATGATAGTGCTTTCAGAGACAATGGAACATCCAAACATCTGGCTGCCAAATTTCCCTATTGTAAGCTGACCCCATTCTCCAGATTTTTCGTCGCACCTTAATTACCTTCTGAAGACAGACGGGTGCCAATGTAAGGGTCCTTTTGCTGGGCATGATTGGCCGGAAGAAAGGACTAGTAGCCACTTAGGAAGGGGAGGCGGAGACTGTCGCTGAGATAAAATACGCAGAGTGTTTTGGAAAGAAGAAAAAGAAAAGAGTTTCTGGGAAACTGCTGGAGTACGCCCACGAGTTCGGGAGATTTGGAGAGCTGCCTGAAATAATCGCTGACAGACCAACTCATGAATTCCTAGTGGTGTTGTGTTTACAATTTGATGGAGAACTGATCTTCGAGTAAACAACTTCGACTGTTGTGGTGTAAATAGCAACTATTTAATCAAGATAAGAACGAGTTGTTGTTTGTACACATATAGGGCTGTAAAATAAAGAAGTGTCTAAAAGTTCTGCGAATTCTTTGATCTATCGAGATCAAGACATTACAATCCGATAATATAAGACTGAAAGGATGATTCGAGTAATATTTATTTTTCTAAAAGTGATCCATAAATAACCGTTAATGTTTTATTTAGTAACGAATCTGTGAACTTTATTAGAATAAAATCTGTGAGCTAAAGCCCTGGCATAAGGGTAGGGTGTCTTCCCCGTGGTCTCGGCGTCCAGGGTTCGAGTCCTGGTTCCGGCATGGTTGTTCTTCAATGTTCTATCTGCGAGATGTGTGAATGAGGTCCCTGTAAAAAGGGTTTGTGCTACAGGGAGTGTTAACCTTCCATCGGGAGCGGCCGTCATACCAACATGAAAGGTCGTGCGTATTTCCCACATACGCTATTGTAAAATGTAAATTTGCAAAGGCGTAACTAATAAAATTATATTGTAAATAGCTTAGGATTAATAACTACAAACACTTTAAACATTTTTTTTTAAAAAGAAGCAGAAAAAGAGAAATTATATTGCAATAACAATATAAAATGACTACAGGTTAACTGAATTTATTAAAAAATATCAATGAAATTGTCGGTATTTTGACAGAACAATTTTCATATAAAATATAGAAGTGCAAATATAATACAGAATTTATGCATAAAAAGGAAAAAGTAATTAAAAGCTAGATATGAAAAGAAAGAAAATAGTTTTTCTTATTTTATTGCAGCGTTGCAATTTGAGCAAATGTGTTCAGTGTACTCCAAACATATAAATTTCTGGCAACTCTCACAACTGAAGCTCGTGATTCTAGTCCGCTTTTCTTTTTGACAGAGTTTGCATTTTTTCTCCTGATGTCGCATCTTCCACTTCTTCAACACCTAGTTCGGCTTTTCTCTTTAGCACCTTTAAGTTTAGCCCACTTTGTTGAGACTTGGGTACTTTTATTCAACATTTTATTTCGTAAGTGCATTTGCCAAATGACAACAGTATAAACAACACAAATTTATTTGTAAAATCATACAAAATTAGATGTAACAAAAACTTACATGAACGGTCGTGCGTATCTCTAAAATGCAAATATCTGATCAGCAGAGACTTATTAACACCACAAACTTACGACGACAACTGAAAGTAGGTCAAATGGAGGGGGACAAATAGAAAAGCACAGGCGTTCCAAGAGCCACCGGATATAAAGGTATAAAACGAAATTCATCTCTAGTGTATCACATACCCGCGCCCGCTGGAAGGTTAAGCATGAAGTAGCTAAATCATGTTCTTGAACCTAGTTGGTGCTATTAAAAAACCAAGAGACGCTCATTTTGGCCTCGATCGCTAACAGATATCTGTCAGCGAGCTAGTAAAGAACCGTAAGTAATAACAACAACAAAATCTTTGAAGTATTGCATAATATATTTCAAAGGAATATGATATTAAAACTCTATAATGTTATTATTTTGTTGTAATGAAAATTTACTATGTCATAAATATTTTTTCAATTCCTTCTTTCAGCCTAAAAATGAATTATTCTCATACACATCTCAAGCGTTATTTCAACTGAAAACTTAAACTGAATTAAAATTAGCTCAATAAAATATCAAAATTCAACAAATAAAATAAAATCTTTGCATCGCGAGTCAGAATATAACTGTAATAATCTAATTCTAGAGGGATATATTGAAATAACTTTCAAAAACATTCGCTGCTAGACACTTTATATTCAGTCTTAACAGAAAACTGATCGAATGAAAAATATATCTCTTTAAATCAGATCTGACAGCAGATCGTCATTCCTCCATTCAAATTTATCATCTGCGCATTTCATGAAAGAAGGGATAAGATAATAGAATTTCTGAACGAAAGGCAGTTCTATTTCCGAACCGCAAAAATAGATCTCATCTAGTTTAACTCGATTTTTAAGGCGGAAAAAAACTTGTATTACCATGAATACTTTATCAAAGGAGAAAGGTAGAAGATTCCGATATTTTTCTTCCCCTTCATGGAATTTTTCACTTTAGATGAATATTTCCCTTCTTTTTCCTAACCCTTTTCGTACGATTTTTGTTCTTTCTTTTCCATCTTTACTTTTTATTTTTCTTCCTTATTTACAATAGTTGGCTTCTTTCAACGGTGCTCCTGATGCATACCACAAAGACCGCTTTCACTTCTCAAAGATGTATAAAAAAATTATACATTTTAATATTGATATCGATACATCGTCCTGGTTATATTGATATGTTGGTATTTTATCGGTATTATTGTTTAAAAGAATTTTAATTTCGTTCCCAAGTTCTTCAAATTCCTTTATCTGCAAAAGAGCTCCTCGTTCCACTAATTTTTGTTTAGGCGAATTTATAGAAGTATAAGGGGTCCCCGGACTCTTAAACTTAAAAACACTCTACTTTTTTTTAAATAGATATGTTTTGGAGTTACACCTTTGCTGAACAATTAGGTACTAAAATTTTAACTATGTTATCAAAACTTCTAGAGGTATTGAGTAAAAAATCAAGCAATTCTAATTGAAAGTAAGCAGTAATTTTTTTCTCCTAGAGGACATACAACAGCAGCATTCTTTGATACAAATAAAGACAAAAATATTAAAATTTCAAAAAAATAGAACGATTTAAACTAATTAAGGACAGTAATTATGCTATTGAAAGTTTTTAATTTTCATTATTTAGTTCAACTGCTTTATTTTTTAATTCTTTTTTTACTTTAGCATCTATTTTCTCAACCCCTCGCCCCCACCTCCAAATGAAGCTTGTGCTTAGTATTTCTCAAAAACTGCTTATCTTATTAATCTTTAACAGGGGGCGTATGGTCAGTAAGACCGCTAGAGATGGACTTTCGGTCACTCCTATTCTATTCTTAGATCGATTGAATGGATTGACCCTGCATCGTACTGTTTTGTAACCTTCAATACACGTGCACTTTTTAAACCTATATCATCGGATACTTTTTAAAATAATTCAGTTTATTCTTTGAGAGTGGTCTCTAAGACAGCACTGTTTGGTATTGGTAGGTACTTGTCTCTGTTTTTTTTCCCTTAATTAGGTCCCTGTTAGGTACCCAGTGATAAACAAGACTTAGCAGATGACGGTAAAACTTAGGCCACTAAATATCATCCAATTTGTTTATCCTATTCCGAAGCAGAGCTCCAAATCATCTTTAAATGAAGCAGAAAGTGACATTAGTGAAGATAATTGTGCAGAAGAGTTTTTCGATGAAAGTTTCCATTCGATTGATTCTGATGGGAATGTTGAAACATAATTTTTTAGTGACAATACATTCTGAAAAATTAATAAAATATATTAATATACCAAAAGAAATATAAATAGAATTTATAGGTTGATTTTTAACCTTCCAGCGGGCGCGGCCGTCATACCAACATGAAAGGTCGCGCGTATTTCCTACATACGTTATAGCAAATTGTAAATTTATTAAAATTATATTGTAAATAGCTTTGGATTAATAACTACAATTACTTTAAACATTTTTTACTTAAAAAGAAGCAGAAAAAATATAAACATTGATTGCAATAACAATATAAAATGACCACAGATTAACTGAATTGATTTAAAAATAATATAAATGAAATTGTCGGTAATTTGACAGAACAATTTGCATATAAAATATAGAAGTGCAAAAATATAGAATTTATGTATAAATTATGTATTATATATTTAAAATTTTCTAAAATATTTATATATCAAGAAAAATATCTTCAGAATATATCGACCGATTTTCATACTGATATATTGATTAGAAAAGTTGTTTTGAGTATGAGAAAAATGCAGTCTCTTAGACCACATATCCTAAGTTTTGTCCTAAAATTTCACCTCCTCAATCAAGGGTTAAGCGAAAAATGTCATCTCGTAGTTTCTTCAATTATGTTTTTCTGCACCTACGTAGGAAAGGTCTTGGTTTCGGAACCGGAGGGTTTCAGGTTTGAGACTTGATTCCACCGAAGAACCGTCGTATGAAGGGGTCTCTTGCACATTAAATCTGTCTGGGCAAACGTCCTCCCTCTGGTGTGGCGTGGTGTGGAGAGGGAAGTGCCAGTTCAGGTGTCATCCTCGTCATCTGAACGTGGTTCAAAATTATAAGGTCTGATCCAAAACAGCCCACGTGTTGCTCTAAAACGGGACGTTAATGTAACTAAACTAAATTAAAAAAAACCTGCACCTATGTTTTAAATAATTTTGTGATAGAATATTATGAATAAAAAGGTATTCAAATTTTACTTAACACATTGTGCATTGCACAGATCTAACCCATGCCACAGTATTGCTTTAATTATGCTGTGAATAATCACGATTCAGATTCATGCACAATACGAGGTAAAATTAATAATTATTAATCCCGCATGCGTTTTATGAATAAAATGCATTAATACTCTGTGGATGGAGAATTGCCACATCGCTGATGCATAACATCTCGCCGCTCCCAAACAACAAAATGTTCAAAATTCAGATCATTTGTTCCAAATTCTTATCATTTGTCCCAGGTGACAATGAAATTGGTTTATCATGAAATAGATTATGATTAAAATTAATAATTGAAATTCGCATTAAAATAGATGGGAAAACATCCCATTTGACCCTTTATAAGCAAAGTTAACATTCTATTATAAAATTTAACTACTAAAAAGATATTATATCAATTTGATTCTTTTTAAAACACTTCTTTTGAATTTAACTTGCATCTTATTTAAAAAGAATGAACTTATTATTTGATGTTTCACTCATTTTGTGATATACTTGAATTTTGAAAAGTGTTAATATTATTTATAAAGATTATGAACTGATTTAACATTCAGAAAACATTTTGTTAGAACGAGAATGTGATGAATTAAGGAGTCCAAATTCCTTCAGAAAATATAACCATAACTTTATGTGAACGAAACAGATAGGATTCTGACCAAATTATAAATAATAAGGTGTTACTATTATTCTCTTAATTCATATAATTTTTTTACCTTTAATTTATCTTTACTGATTAAAATCTTTGAGCTACTAGAAACTTTTTAACCTACCACTTGCACACTTCTTCAGTACATGCATGTTAGACAGCTGCATAGTGGCCATAAGTAACAGGGCACTGTCCCCATATTGTGCAATCTTGCCTGCAAAAGGCTTTCTAAAGATTGGTATCTTTGATTGTTGCTAAGCATTTTTACAAAGAAAAAAAACAAATATCTGAACAATGTTTCATATTTTTGCTGCTAACTTTGGAAGTCATGTTCACTCTTCAACAAAATAAATATTTTGTAATTTTTTACAGTGACGCTTTAATCAAGTTGTAGCCACTGTTAGATATTTTATATATAAGTGCAAAGAATAAAATATCTTAATAGAATTATTTTTCTGTTTATGAAACATTTAGTCTTTGAGTTGCTTACTCAAGATTTTTAATTAATTATCACTTAATATTTGGCAGATCATCCAACCGATGAAACCTTCTGCTACGTCTTGATTTGTTTAAAAGATATTTTCAACTGATGCACTTTATTAGTTACCTTTCGTAAAAGTTCAAATCTTTAATAATTTCGCTAAATTGCACTCGAAATATTTTTATCATCCATAATACCACATTTAGATCCTTTAATATCTGCAACTGGTTCAAATTTCATTCCCTAAAGAATTCGAATGGGAACCTACCTATCTGTTCTGCTTGGATGAAACCGAAAAATAAAAGTGGGAATCCAAACACTTCTCTGAGAAGGGACACGAGTATCATTATGATAGTTCTGAAGACTCATCCCGTTGATGGGTCTTAAGAATTTTTCGAATTGATTCGATCATCGTATTTGAGAAGCTCATCTAATCTCGCAAAAGATATTTCCTTCTCCAGTTTCTAAAATAGAATTTCTCATTTCGTCATCAACACTTTTCCATAAAGGATACTAGGCGGAATGGAACTATAAAAGTGGCAACTATTTATTAACATGGACTACAAAAGCAATTCATGCCCTCATGTTTTATTCCTTCAGTATAATCGCTAGCATTGTGTACAACCGGTTTCCAATGTGTGGAAATTGCAGAACACCTGTAGCAGTGCCTTTTCTGTTGATAGTTCGAATCAAATCCACAAGAATCTTTGGACGGTCTACTGGGTGGTGCGACGTTATGTTTTAAGATGACACCACCACAGTCGTATACGAGAATCAGCATAACTTTCACATTGCTAGGGATCTGAAAAAATTTCGAACGTCTTGGTGACCCGTAATGACACCATTCGTTTGATTGGCGTTTCAATTTTAGCTGGCACGATCTGTCCCAAATTTCATCCAGTGTAATGATATTGCTGTACAACTCAGCAGCTGCACATTCAATTTTTATCCAACTTCGTTGTTCTTGTTTTGAAAACATCCTGACAATACTTACTTTAAACCGCAAGTCAATACAAGGATCAGTTCTTCGCGTCAGTCCGCATGCGCATGACTTGGGAAGAACTAGTCTTTTTGCTGATAGGTAAGGTAGGTGTGTAGCTAACGTGTGATATACGTGAAATTCTTTGGTTTGGTTGCATGGTGGTTTTACAGCAGCGTTGCCACTATTAAAGCTCCAGCTCCCCGTATATTCCGGAAATATAGCATTTATTCTTTGTGTGGGAAACTTTTAGTACTTTACTTTATGATAGTATATTATAACTTATAAATGTGTCGGCTAAATGAAAATGTTTTCAGTAAAATGTGATAATTTATAAACTCATTAAAGAGTGATAAAGCAGTTGAAACATCATAACTTGTAAAAGTCAAATGGATTGATTAACGATTGTAATTCTTGTAAATATGATTTCAGATACCGAATGATTCGTAAATACTTCATCACTTTAAAATAGTCTGGAATTTTTTAATTCATGAGAAAAAATTTTGAATTTATCAAGAATGAATTGCGATTCATTCATTTCGACAGTTCAAAATGCAGCGACTGATTATGACTTGATTGTTATACTATACATTCGTTGATAACAATAATTAATGTTATTATTTTCTCTCGAGAGCTAATTTTTAAACCATTAGAGTTAGGTATAGATTTCTAAATACGAAAAGCTCTAATTCAGATGATGAGTTGCATTTTAAGTTACTTGAATCAACAAGCAAAACTCTGAAATTAAAAGGAATGTTTATAAAAATGTTTTATACATTTTAAAGAACATAATTTTCCTACTGAGAAAATTCTTGCCAAATAGTAAATTTAAAGCAAACACAAAAAGGTGCAATCCTTTTTTATGGTAAACTAATCAAGACATAAAATTTTAAGTACCACTTTTTCAGTTTCAAGAAGGACCCTCAATCACACTACGTTACTTTCTCGAAATAGCTTTGAATAGCCCTAAAGTAAAGAGGACATTGTAAATATAATAGCATATGATGAAGAAATTACAATTTTGCCTTTTCATGGGTCTTCAGAGAATGATAAACTACTTCTCAATTATCTTAACTCTTTGTAACATAACGAGACTATTATGGGCAGATTGTAAAATTTACTCCTTCCTTGCATGATTTTGCATTTGCGTCCTTTACATGTTAAATATAAAGAATGAATTGCTTTAACTAAAAACATATCTTTTACTTAAAATTTTAACTAAGATTACTTATAAAAATATTTTTTTTAATTCATAAAATAAAACATTTTTTTTTTCAATTTAAAAATGCAATACTTGAAAAATAATCTAATTCATAATTTTCTTAATGATTGAAAAATCGAAAATATCAATTATGCATTAAAGGAGTTTAAAGAAAAACAAATATTTATTGAACACTATTCAAAAATGAAGTCTTTTCTGAACCTAAGCTTAAAATATCTGGTAATATCATTTGGTATTTTTAAAAAAATTACAATTCACATAAAAATACACTTACATACTAATTTGACAAATGAAATTATTGGAATACATTTTATTGAAGAACTTCTTCTATTTTTTTTAAATTGTAAGTTAAATTATTTTAAAAGTACATGGAATGCACATAAAGTTTCATAAAAACTTTTGAAACAAAGAAGTTTTAGTGTTTTTCTCTTTTTTGTGAATTCCCCAATCTGATAGAATATAAATTTATATCTATCCATAGAGCGAAATCAGCTTTTCTTTGAGTTGCGCAAATATGATGAAACGGATGAAAAGGTCCCTGCCTCTGCAGCAGTAGAACAGAAAAGCTTTCAAAGCTGATAGTTTGCAATAGATAAGTTTTAATGGGAGTCAATGCTCTGTAATGTCGTCTGAGTGCTTTCTTTTTTACCTGCCTTTCTATTTCTCTTCAATGAGATTACTGAAAGCTTGATAAAATGTAGTAAAGGATTTTTTTCACTCTATTGTTTTGTACCAACAAAAGGGCTAAGAAACTGGTCGATATTTTATATATTATCTTTCAGATGAGATTTTTTTTTTCCTAATTGGGTGTTTGGGAAACTTTTAATAAAATACTGGCTAGAAATATAAAATTATTCTAAAAATAACAAAAATAAAAATGATAAAATAAGAATATTTTTAAAAAATTCAATTATAAACAGAATCATATATATTTTTAGTATTTTGAGCGGTCGTCTTCTCAAGCAACAGCACATGAAATCACACTTACAAACTTAATACCAGATATTTAAGATTTTTTGAGTAGTAGTCCTGTCAGGTAACAATATAGAAAATCAAATACAAATCTAATTAGGAGAAAAAATAAGAATAAAAATTGTATAAAAAAACATCAATTGAATTTTTTAAAATTTTTATTTATTTCAAGAAAAGAAAATAATGAGTTAAATATTTTGGTTAATAGTTAAAAGTTAAATATTTAAACATTTAATTTAGAAAGCTACAAAAAGGGAATACAAAGCAATGCAATCATTGCTTAAACTGTCTTATGGGCGAATAAGTTGCTAAATAACGAACATTGAAAAGAAAAATGAGAAAAGATCATGCTCATATTTTCCTCTAGGAATTCATTGGCAATAAATAGCCAATTGATGAAAGCATTTACATCCTTATACCTAAAGATTTTACTTAACAAATTAACAGTTTTTATTTAGTAACTTCAAAAAATTTAAATCAATTACACCTTATTGCCGCAAATACAAGAGCTAAATGAAATGTTAGGACAAAATAAGTTTAAACAATATAATCTGATCTATTAACACAGATGAAATTATTTCTTTCGTTAAAATGAATCATGAAACAAGGTTTCATTTTATGGTGACTAGGAAATGTTAGGCGCAACAGGTGGACAACCATTGATGATGCATATAAACATCATTTATGCTAAAAATAGTTTAATGTTTACACTCCATGCTTTTCTATTTCAATTTAATTTTAGTATAAATAAAAAAATAGCGTGATGGTAGAGTAAGTGGCACTGGATTGCTGATTCTATGATTCCAAATATTATACAATATTGTTACAAACATGTAATATTACTTCCCAGCACATTTAGTTCAATCACAAGAAAGACCATTTTACAATCAACTCTGCTGCTGATGGTCTCAGAGCTTGGTGATCATTTGGTGACAAAATAGATATTACTGGAAACTTTTAGAGTTTTATTGATTCATCCAATAGAAACCGAGATAAGTCTAATTAGTTCAGAAACTTTTCGGCCGACATCGAGGGAATTATAAAACGCCGGCTGTCTCAAGCGGCAGTCAGTCGTCGTCTAGTATCGAGTCATCGAGAGGATAAGGAAACAACGGCAAAATAGTTGGATCTACCAGCGAGGAGCACGTTTTGTTTAGAGGTCAAATGATTGCTGTAATGCTGTGTGCCGAGTCCTGGTGTTAATTGTAGAAGCAGAATCGAGTCACGTGAAGAGCGGCCAGTCGTGTAGTATTGAGTCGGTAAGTGGATGAAACAAAAGCTAAGAGAAGCAGTGAATTGTAGACTGGTTCGAAAGACCGTTGAGTCACATGAAGAGCGGCCAGTCGTGTAGTATGGAGTCGGTAAGTGGATGAAACAAAAGCTAAGAGAAGAAGTGAATTGTAGACTGGTTCGAAAGACCGTCGAGTCACATGAAGAGCAGCCAGTCATGTAGTATTGAGTTGGTTAGTGGATAAAACAAAAGTTAGGAGAAGCA
>JAPMOQ010060822.1:204527-224775 GCA_026543055.1 Argiope trifasciata
TTGAGTTGGTTAGTGAATAAAACAAAAATTAGGAGAAGCAGTGAATTGCAGACTGTTTCGAAACACCGTCGAGTGAAGCTACTTGAATTCTCTCCTTCTGCCGAATTCTGTTTATTCGCTTTGTGTGCTGTGATTTTTATTGTTACCGATGGCTACGTGTGCCTATTGTGTGTTGTAGTGTGGTACTAGGTGTATGTCTCAGTTGTCGTTGTAATTATCGCCTCTGCATTCATAATCTATGTTTTTGTGTTTAATAAATGTCGCCATTCGTCATTGAGGCCTGCTAATTGTTTTCACACCATACACCCATTACTAGTGAACCCAATGAATTTATGGGCTTAGTAATAGAGGAATCTTTAACAATGTATACATAAAATCAGATTATTTAATTACCTTAAAGACAAAAATAGGTTTATAAGTATTTTCAGTATTTTAACATGATATTACAAAGCTTGTCACATATCGGCTGTATTTATTTGTTGCCTTTGTGTTAGTGTTGATAAGTGTAATCATTGTTTTCTAATGAAGCCTGCTGGTTCTGTTTATTTCATCAACCAACACATCGAAAAATAATGCACCAGGAGAAGTAAATCCGTAACTATATATATACAAAGAAATTGTTTCTTTGTTGCGCATGGTCTTCCAACAACCCAACAATTTCTCACTGTATTTAGCGCAAACAATTTGAATTATGACAAGAATGTATTTACCTAGAAAACAGCTGTTTCCCCTAATTCAGGATTTAAGCGCTGTACAAAAGCAATAGAAGGTAGAACCAAAGATTTAACCAGAATACGCTGAAGTGCTTTAAATGCTTCATTGTACGTAGATTGTTAATGGAAATTGCATTAACTTCATGCTAATAATCAGCCGTTGACATCTAAAATTAATTCATTTCCAGCTGTACGCTGTTCAAAAGATGCCCCAACCTGTTACATTGTTTCGCTGTTAGGAATGTTCTGGTTACCACATTACCTGGAGGGCGGTTGCTCATTAATTTTAAGACTAGAATCACCATTCATCACCCTTACACTGGAATTGGACTTGGCCGACAATGAAGGCATTGTAGAGACCACGATGTATTAGTCAATGCTATTACTGACTTAAATTGCTCGATTTGACAATTAACTTTAATAGGTAGCATGTTTGACTTTTAAGTAACATTAGGTATACGAACACACGGTGGAATAACGACGAAATATTTTGGGTATTAAATATTATTAATTGGTATTTATTCATTTACAACTATGTATTTATAATTAGAAAGTATTAAAGGGTAGAATGATGATATCGTGCCCATGTTTCCAAGGAAAGGAGTGCAGTAACTTCTGAGGATAAAGACCCCTGATCAACCGAGGGTAGAAGTCTGACTTCTAGTTCAAATGAAGATGAAACACACTCACATTCGCTTGCACAACCCCTTTTTACAGGGAAGCTCATTCATACCTCTCTCAGATAAGACACAGAAGAGCAACCATGCCGGTATTCGAACCCGAGACGTTGAGACCTCGGAGAAGGCACGCTACCCCTGTGTCAGGACGCCGGCATTTAAAGGTTTCAAAAAAAGGGGGTGGGGTGCGATAAATATTTATAATTTTACAATTTTAAAAATATATATATAATATCTTAAGATTTCATATTTTTATGTTTGGGTTCTAAATCAGAATTTTTTAACTTCTACAAATTAAAGAATTATTGAATATTATTTTTTTATTAAAAGGTTATAAATTGAAATTGAATTTCATTCTTTCGGAATACATCGGATGGTCGGATTTATCAAAGTATTTTTTGCTAAAATTTATATCTCAAAAATTATATAAATTATAATTTCAAAAGTAATATAGCCGAAAAAAAAGGACCTCACTTTATAACTTCAGATTTCTTATAGCTGATTTGTACCCTATTTTATTTTTGTATTCTTTCTAAGGTTTTTGAAACCTAATTCAACTCAAAGGAAGGCTAAAAGTTAAATTATTCTAAAAATATTGCAGAGAATACGCACGAGGTCTATATCCCCAAAATTGTAGGAGTCCTAGAATTTTGTCTGATTTGTCTATTTGATAATCCTACCCTGGTAAATGTCTTGATTAGAGAGGATGGATGTGAACTTCAGCGTTATACGACTCGTTTCTGGATTTCGAGATAGCTGATTAAATCCTATAAATTGCAGATATCGTGCTCATTGTAATGTGCGCCAACAGTATTCGTAAAATCATCTTCAGCCTTTTACCTAAGTTTATGTAGTAAATAGAAAAAATAAATTATTTTTAGTTAATAACCTGAAATATAGCCAATTCCAGTAGAATTATCATATAAAATATCCATCTTATATAAGCTTAGAAAAGCAGCTTTAATATCTTTCACCGCCAGTTTCTATAACCCGTATACATATGTTCAGAGCATTAAACAAAAATATCAGCACTCTTCTTCCAAACTTATTTTCCGTTTTCCTTGTCTTTTACTCCCCTTAATTGGCAGATTGTACGTCACTTCCAGTTGCTAACTGGCATATCCTAACTTTCTCTCTCTTCGACGGGAGAGGAAAGCAGGAGGAGTAATTAGATTAATTACTTTGTAGATGGGTAGTTCCATTTGTTGCACGCACGATGAATTATTTCCTCACCAGCCGATCGGCAGAGAATTAATCACCCAACTGATTTTGCTGCTTCATCCACGCCGCCTTCGTTAATCATTCGGATGTGCCGTGGATTTAGAAATATGAGCCATATTACCACCATGGGTTGTTCCAGTCTTGTTTTCGGAAATTCAGTTTTTGACTGAATACGTAAATGCACACTTTTTAGTGGAAAAAATTTATTGATTATAATAGAGTATGTGTTTCGATATTTTCTGAAGAATTATTCAAATAATTTTGGTAACTAGCATAGCCACAGACACGATTGAATTACTCTATGGATGAGTGATTCCACTCCGGGAAACGCACATGAATTATTTTCTCACTGGCCGATCAACAGTAAATTAATGACACAACTCAATTTTCTGGACGTTGCTTCATCCACGCCACCTTCGTCAATCATTCAGATGTGCCATGGAGTAAGATTATGAGCCATATTGCCAGCAGCGAGGTTACTTTAGTCTTAATGTCTCTCTCAAAACGCCAGTGTTCTTATTACATACATAAATATACACTTGGTAATCGAAATATTGATATTAGTGTCTAAAATTGATTTAGTGAATACCGGTTCCTTATTTTCTAAAGAATAGACTGTAAAACTTTGGAGAAGAATAGAGTCAATACTCTGTTATAATGGCTTATGGATTACTGGTTTTAACAGTATAATTTTTCTTCATTGAATAGCAAATTTGAAGAATAAATCTATCTACATTCTAATGGCAGAAGTACGTTCATTTGATTTCGATCTAGCATTGCAACATGAAATATATTCCTTGGGACATAATATGGGAAATAGAACTCATTAAGTTGTATCGGTGATTGACTTCAGACAAACTATTGTATAAAGATATTGTTCACTATGTATGATATATAATATTCTCGTCAATAAATGATACAATCCTATCTTTTCTCTTAAAATTTCAAAAAATTACAGTAATGGAAATTTTAGATCATGACTCTTACTATAATCACAGAATGTTCTCGTAAAAATCTATGATGAGAGATCTAAAAATTGATCTTACAGTTTAGAAAAAAGATAGTTCATTGGAATTATTTACCTAATGAAAAATTCTGACCAATTTTCCGATGATTGATATAAAATTATTTTAGAGTTAAATTAATTTTAAAAATTTTTTAATGATTATTCTGCATTAATGTAATCTGAAATTAATTGTTAAGAAAAAAAATTCATTCTTTTTTTAATTCCTACTATTAGTTCACACTCTTTCTATTTATATTTATATATCTTGTTCAATTTTTCAATAGTTAACAAAATGGTTTTTATTCATCCACTCAAGTTCAAATACATTTTTAAAACATGTAGTGGATCACTGTTGAGTTTTAAAAAAGTTTTTTTTCAAACGTTAATTCATTAGTTAATTATTTTTCAGTAACTACTATTTGGTTTCCAACCTCATCCTCAAGTCACTGAGATTACTGACGCGACACCTGATCATAAACAATATAAGATATATCTAAATAATAAAGTAGGAATTAATTTTTAAAAATATTACTTATTGATAAAGAATCTAATTAATATTTTGAGAATTAATTTCTTTATGAGCATTTAATATAAGAAATTTTGAAAGATTGTTTTCAAGCTTTGTAAAATCATTAAGGTAAAATACTGAAAACAATTATAAACCTTTTCTTTGTCTGTAGGATAATTAAATAATCTGATTTTATATTTATTTCAGTCTTTAATTTTTTTATTCGAAACGCTATACGGGGTTTTTTATTATCTATGAAAATAAAAAAAAATCGGCAGGATACCATTTTAACGTCTATTTTTAAACTAAATTTTGCAAATAATTTTTAATAACTTTTAAATATTTTTGCATGGAAACTAATAAAATCTTGTTTATTACATGGAAAACTGAAATGAATTCAGGAATCTTTTCAAGACGAATTAAGTAACATAAAATTCCGATTGTTGTGCCTAATTTGTCTTTACTTTTATGCTAAAGATGACTTATGGGCAATATTATCTTCAACAGATCAATTTATTGAGCAGAAAATATCAAAATTTATTGTAAGCATAAACAGTTTTATATGTCTCTACAAACTGATATATTGGATACAAATTCAGGATAAACAGATATTCTTTTCAACCGAATACAAACTCTTAACTATAGTGGATATATTTTAATTCATTTTGCCATCATACTCAAACATATATTCTAACTATGCATAGAGACAACATTAATATATATCGAATCTAATAAGGATAAAATCTATGGCTTTAAAGTTCTTTGACCTTGAAATAAAAATATTTAGTCTGTGCAGGATTGATTATTCAGTCGATGGCTAGACAGGCTAATATTTTGACGAACTATATTTCGCCGATTTTGGAATTTCTTATTGTTATGTCTGTTCCTATTCTGGGTTTTTTCGGTCTTCCATAAACAAGAAAGTATAACTAGAAAATGCAATTTGAAATATTTTCAAATAATAATAATCCTTCTTTGTTAAACAAATCCATTTCTATGTTGAAAAGTTGATAAATTGCAGGAGCTGAAACATTATTTTTCCAATATATTTAGATTAATATCTTGTAATTTATCGAAATGCAGAAGATAAATATTATCATAAAACTGCTTTATTATGCAGTAAAAAAATGATTTATTAGGTCTTCAAGTTGAATTATTAGATCTATAAAGTTGATATTATTGCATAAATTTTTGCTGTCAACATGTGATTCCTATGTTAGTGTAGTTTAGGAAAATAAATTTATCCCCCAACTTCCAACTTCATGCTTTATTTATACATAAGTCATAAGATTTTTTCTTCTAATAAATTTAACCAACTATCAGGCATTTGTATTTATATTTGCTTGTTTCTTTGCCTTCGAATTTGTTGGTTTTTCTGTCAGTTCAATTTATAAGGAATAATGTTATTATAATGAACCCATGCCAAATGAGCAAATACCAAAAATTATTTTTTGTTCGCATTTCATCAAAATTGTTTTTGTTTAATTTATTGAATAGTAAAATTTCAATTCATGCATTTTGCGCGATAGAATTTGGGCAATAAATATAAACAATTGGGAAATATGTCTATTGTTTATATAAAAAGTCAAATTTGTCTCAAAGATATAACAAAATAATCATTTGTTTTGAAGGATTTTCTCATTGGAAAATAAATAAAGTATTTATTCAGAGATGACAAGCGAGGAGCTTGTAAAACTTGTAGCATGAACTAATAAAGTAAGCAGCGATAGTAAAGTAAATAATAGTGCTTCCAAACAAGTTTTAGTGTTAGATAAAATAAGAAAAAATGTCTGACTCTACGGTTGAGATCAGCCCATGTGAAAAAGAGGATAATGTTTTTAATAGTGAATCTACTATCGAAAATATAGTTATCATGTCAGAACATTATTATTTTTAGGTTTTTATTTGTCTTAGTTAATTTAAGTCATTAACCAGTTTAAAACGGTTTGAAAGAATCACGAGATTTTTCTATCGATCTCTCTCTTTATTAATAATTTTTTTAACTTTTATTTTCATTTTTTCTTATTTCAAACCAGTTTAAATTTCTTAATGACTTAAATTAATTAAAACAATCGGTAAGAATTCAGGGAATATTTATTTTGGAACCCAAGTTGTAAATTTAGTTGGCGATAAATTGCAAAATGTGGCAATTTTCTGCATTATTTTCGAATAACCTTATTTTAATTAGTTGACATTATCCCTGAGTCCGTGAGTTGAACAATAACATTGTGATTTCCAAGGGAAAAACTGCAACAACAGACTATAGAAAATTCAAAGCTATACGCTGAAGGCCGACTCCAAAATAAAGCAACATTAGCAGACGATAGATATTTCAAAGGTTATTCTGTGGAATCCAAAGCAAAAAGGAAAAAAGGATAAATCGTCATTGTATTGTCCACTCATTTTGAAGCTTCAACAATTTGTTGCCTTCACATTTTTTGCCACATATTTGTCTTCACTTGCTTTAATGTGATAAAAAAAATTCGCATTTCTTTCCGGAAATTTATTAGTTGTAATATGGTTGACCTCAATAAATTAATGTTGTTGAAAACGGTTTTTTATAGAACGTATCATTGCTTCAAAATCATTTTTGCATCACTTTAAAAAAATAATTTTTCATGATGCTAACTTTATTTCCATTATGTTTTAATTTCAAATTTAATACTGTTTTAAGAAAACCTAATATATTTTATAATACTATTTTCATTCCTTAATTTACAAGATTCAGATTCATGAGCGTTTCAATAGTTTAAATATTTTCTACTCGTTATTACTAATATATACAAGTTAATCTTTTTTAAAGAAATTAAAAAATATAAATAAAATACAAATAAATAAAAAAAATCGTTAAAATTTCATGTACTTCACGTTTTATGAAATTTAAATACCCATTTTTTTATTTTTCTAAATTAATCGATGTTTAAGAATAATTATAATCGATTTATTTAATTTTTAAGTCATATTTTCTCTATTAATGGTCTTTTCAATAAAGAAAAAATATTAAAAAGCATTTTTATCTTATAAGTATTTAATAAGTTTTGCAATAACTTCTGCATTAAACCAGCCATTATTAATCAATATTTTATTCTCCTAAGCGCTTTTTACTTAAAGTTGAATTTAAGCGCTTGATATTAAAATGTTGGAGCCATTGCAGAAATTCGTTAAACATCTGCAATAAAAAGTTTTTTTAATTAACTAAATTATAAACCAAACGATATTTTTTCGATATTAAATAAGAAATCTCATTCATAAGATTATTTAATTAAAATTGAAAACAAAATCACAATACATCGTAATTATAGGATGATTATAAAGAAATTTTCACAACAAGAACTTATAGACACTTCCAACAAAAAAAATTGTTATTGACTGTTTGAAATCGTAATATCGGGAACTCTCGGGATTTTAATCAATGCTTATAAACATTTAAATTAATTTACTTTAATAAATCAGAGTCAAATAACTTTCCCAGATTAAATTAATCAGTAATTTCTGTCTGCCTTTTTAATCATTTTTTCTTGTAATTACGTCTCTCTGTTAGGATTAATTTAGACATTCTAGTAATGTATTAAAAGTAAAAAATAGAGCTAATTTCAAATCTAATTATTCATTTTCGATTTTGATTTTTTTTTTGGGCATAGAATGCAATAATTACTCTCTATAGAGTCACAGAAAATATTTGCAAATAATAAAAATACATTCGAAGTTTAGAATCACCAATTTTTTTTTTACCTACAATATTTACATTTGAATATGTATTTAAACTGAAAATTTATTATATTTCTTTCTCTACCAAAGCTTTTCTGATTTCAAAAATTAATTGGAATCCCTAACTAGAGCGAATCTACAGAAATTTCTTAGCTGAAAATGTGAAAGTTAGTTTTCAAAAACTCATGACAAATGTTATTAATATTCTGAGAAAGGAAACAAAATTATTTTTGATTTTATAGTAGCAGTTTCTTTCTTGTGTGTGTGAACATGTATATATATATATATATATATATATCGAAATTCTTACTATTTTTAAAATTATTTTATATTAGTACATAAGTCAGACCCCAAACTCAAATTAGAAAAATATTGATAAATATACACAGTAAGCAATCGTGGTAACACATAACAATAAAAAACAATGAATCCAAATTCAAACAATTTTTTTAAAACTTGTAGTTGATACTTTTGACAGAGTCTCTTAGCAGTTTGTGATGAAAATTGAAATCGACAGGCAGTAGCTCAATCTGTAAGAAGCTCGGATTTCAGTATTTTTTAAGTGATGGTAAAGAATGAACGCAACTTCAATCCTTGCGAAAATCAATAATTTTTTGATTTTTAATATTTTTTAAATAATTAATAATTGTGATTATTATTTAATAAAAAATAACTAAAATAAAAGTTCTCTTTATTGACCTAAGTAGGAATTGAACTTAAAGGAAAAATTCATATTAATTGTTTCATATTGAAATGCTATAAGAGAAATTATTATAATATTTTTTTAAAAAAAGGGTGGCTCTATTTCAACATCTTAAACGCCATGAATACTGATTAAAAGCTGATCGAAGGAAAACTAAAATATCAAATCTGGCTTGAGATCCACAATTTTTCACTCAAATGTATTGCCTGTGCATTTTATAAAAGATGGAATACGATAATAGAACTTCTGAACAAATGTGTATTCAATAAATATTTTTTTCCGAACTCCAGAAGCAGATCTCCGCTACTTTAACTTGAGCATTTAAAACAATGAATGCGTTATCGAAAGGTAGACAGAGAAGATTCCAATATTTTTCCTCACTTTCTTAGAATTTTTCTCCTGAGAAGAATATTTTCCTCTTTTTCACATACCCATCTCCTTCGCATCATTTTTTTCTTTTTTTCATTTTTTCCCCTAAATTCTTTAGTTTCTTTTCGTACTACGGGCGTTTCACGCAATCCTCTAGCCATACCACCAGAATTGCCTTCATTTTTCAAAAGATGAATAAAAAAAAAGATATGCATTTCAATATACATATCGACTCTTTCTGATGTTCGTATTTTATCGCTAGTCTTGTTTAAAATTATTTGAATTTTGAGTTATACCCTTAGACTTATACCCCTGGAATATAAAGATTTATTTCGTTTGTCAAAGAAAGTTAAATGTATATTTAATTCCGCAAAATTGTGATAATTGGGTCTACATCATTTTATCTCAATTACGCGAAATTCATATAACATTTAACAAATAAACTAAAATCATCATTCCACCATTTTGAGCAAACTAACCACATTTAATTAGAAATTATTATCTAGCTATGTAAATAAAATTAATCATGTCAACCAGATTTGAGGAACTTGCCATTACATTAAGTAGCAGAATAGAAAATTATACTTTAACAATAATCTTGGATCACTCTGATTGGTTAAAAATGTTTGCAGAACAGCGAATAAAATCCACGGAATCGCTGCAGTTTCTGATACCGCACACTCTCTTATTTTGCCATATACCAGCGGGTGACCGAGCTCCGCTCGGAGAAAACAGGTATCGAAGCTAACTCGAAGATTTAAATTTTCAATTGTGATTTATCAAAACAATACATGCCATAAGAAAATTTGTGAAACCATTGGTGAAAAGATAACCGGTTAAACCTCAGCTTTTCATCGTCCACCAGCGATGTCATGTCTTGATGTTCCAATGGAAATCCCCATCTGCACTGGTCTCTTCCATGTTTGCTGACCATGCACGGAGCGCTTGGGTTCATATCACCACACGGGTTATGGATCATTCATTTCGAGATCAGTTCCTTGAGTTCCGGATCATCTTCTGGAAACTTTATTAGTTTGCAATATTGGCTATAGATGGCAGCACGTTACCGCTTGAAACTTATTAGCCATTATGGCGAATTAATAAAGTTTGAAAATATCCTATCTGTAACTCCGAACTGCTCGACCGCAGCGCTTCAAAACCGGCGCCAATCGATTCCTCGTGGCCAAAAACCCCAGACCCCCAAGTTTATCGGAGTTTATTAATTCTGGGGCGATTTTCGACTTGGCAACCATTCCTCATATTATAGTATAAGATCTCGAATCTTTCCCAAGGTGGTTAAAGAAAGAAAGAAAAATATGCTTATATATCTCTGATCGAAATTGTCATTTGAATTAAAAATTGACGAAATTGGTACAATATTTGAGACTATTGGATTCTGTAACTTTTGTTATGGACAGAAATGTAACGAGCAAACCAGCACTGCTGCACAGGTATGTGGAAAAGCAACTTTTGTCCCTGTCCAAAGCAATTAATAAGAAGAAAAAACTTACTGTTTATTTTTCTTGTAACACGATTATGAAAACCCATGAGTTGAGCGCACGGAGAAAGGATTAACAAACTCAATAGTATATCAAAATTTTTTATTCTCAGAAATACAGGCAAAAAAGCAGCCTAGTCGCATACAAAGACAGTACTACCAGAGACAAAACACATACACCCAACAACAAATCTTTACTGAAATCAGCTTGAATGTTGCTTCTGAAATATGTGCTTCAAAGAGATTACTCACTTCACTCGTTTGAGTACTTATCTATAAACAGTGTGTTTTTATGTAGCGCTGGGTGTATGTGCATTTATTCCAAGGAAAATTTCTTTTTCTTGTTTATTTTCACACACACAAATATATATAAAACATGGACGACGATCACAGATATACAAGGAAACACATAATATATATATTGAAATAAAGAAAAGAGCCGCTAACAACGAGAGAACAAATAATACTTCATCCCGCTAACAGAGAGCGAGCGAGTGCCTGCCTGCACCAGTTTAAACAACACCGGATATTGTTTACAAAAAATCTCAACAGCGCTCCCCTCAAATTCCAAGCATACTTAAGGGTTAGAGCGCCATCTATGTTCAGTATTCATTTATACATATGAATAAGTATGCAAAGAATAAAAAAGATACAAATGAAATAATTAAATCAAAATTAAAAAAAATTAAATCGTATAAACACAGTGCTCATAATAGACTATCTAATTTTTTGTAAAGGGTCACTGAAACTCGAATTCTAATTAAAATATTTCCAAAATACCTCAATGGTCAGAATCTCCTTTTAAAAAAATAGTGTCAGGTCTCATTGTTTGAAATCGGGTATCTATCTATTTAATATTAGAGGAATTAGTCAAGTATTATTTGAAATAAATTTTAATTAACCGATACTATAAAACAATTACAACCAGAAACTAAACGCTGAATTACAGCTTGAACTCATGGGATTCACACACCGACTGAAGAAATCTTGTAAAGTTCCTTAGAGAGGGGTTTGCCAGTCAGCGTTCCCCAAATCGCCATAGGCAGAGTTGGGTTATCCTATTTAGCGGTGCATTACGATTCTGGTGATTGGAAAGAATTCTGGCTATAATATGCAATAATAATATCTGAAAATCTGTATTCCTTATTATGAGACTAATAACGTCAAAAAATATTACGAATTTCTAATCTATCTTCGCGTTTCTTGAATGTAAAAGTTTTAATGTTTTAAAAGAACCAGCTGTTGTCATAATTAGTGTCAGAAATGTACAAGTTTTTTTTAAAACTTTAGCCTTCCTTTTCTTTTAATTTGCATGCCTTATTTGGCCATTTAAATTTTCTCATATCCTAATCTACAGATTACAAAACTTAATGGGGCCACGGAGGCCTGGTGGTAAGGTCCCGGCTTCAGAAACGGTGGGTTTCAAGTTCGATACTCGATTCTACCAAAGAACCGTCACGTTAGGGGGTCTCTTGCACTTTGTCTGTCAGGTTAAACGACCTCTAGCTGGTGTGGTGTAGAAAGGGGGGTGCCTGTTCACACGTCGTCCTCGTCATCTGACCGTGGTTCAAAATGACGAGGTCCATCCCGTAATGCTTTAATGTAATAATATTATTAGCTCTGTTATTTGTAATAAAAAAATAAACTATTGCATTTTACTGCTAGTGTCATGAATCAAGTGTATTTCGAATTAAAATGTTTATATATTTTATGTGAGGTGTTGTTAACAAAGAAAAATGTCAGCATTTAAAAAAACAGCTACAAAAAATTCAATTATGCTATGAAAATCTATCTCTAAAATATATGTATAGAAGTGCAACTGCTTATAAAAAATACTACAGAAAAAATTAGAATCCTATAGTTATCTAAAATTTCTTATTAGAAATAAATATCTAAAATCTAATATTATAATACGAGGAATGGTTGCCCAGTCGAAAATCGCCCCAGAATTAATAAACTCCGGTAAACTTGGGGGTCTGGGGTTTTTGGCCACGAGGAATCGATTGGCGCCGGTTTTAAAGCGCTACGGTCGAGCAGTTCGGAGTTACAGATAGGATATTTTCAAACTTTATTAGTTCGCAATAATGGCTACTTAAATTTTCAAGCGGTAACGTTCTGCCATCTACAGCCAATATGGCGAACTAATAAAGTTTTATGTTTATGCTGTTATAGGTTTATAATATGTTTCTTATGTATGTATATATGTTTGGTTTTTC
The DNA here is from genome assembly GCA_026543055.1 of Argiope trifasciata. Taxonomy (NCBI): domain Eukaryota; kingdom Metazoa; phylum Arthropoda; class Arachnida; order Araneae; family Araneidae; genus Argiope; species Argiope trifasciata. Next base: position 217,147 of record JAPMOQ010060822.1, read on the forward strand.
AAAATAAATTTGTCAAAAATATTGAACTTCAACACACTTCAATCTTTACCTTTACTTTACCTTTGTATAGAATAGTTACCTTTCCAAACTCTAACTTTGTTTAGAATAGTTTACAATGGTGCACTTTAACCAGTTATCTTTTCACCAATGGTTTCACAAATTTTCTTATGGCATGTATTGTTTTGATAAATCACAATTGAAAATTTAAATCTTCGATTTAGCTTCGATACCTGTTTTCTCCGAGCGGAGCTCGGTCACTCGCTGGTATTATGTTAAACCACAGTACCCAGACCTCAATGCCGCTGAATATCCGTGGTCCATACTCGAAAAAGTGGTTCATAAACGCAAAATCAGGAACAAAACTGATTTTAAAAAGTTTGTAAGAAAAATGGGGTAAAATATATTCATATACCACCCAAAATTGGTGTAAATGGTCCAAGACGTTTAGAGGCCAGTATAAAAACCAAAAGACGTGCAATTAAATACTGAAACTCTCTTTGTATGCGAGATATTGCAAAAATTTCATTGATGTACTCTCAATTTTTGAGGCAAAAATCTGATTGTGTTTATTTAAAATGCTTCTAAAATTTTTCGCTTTAGAAGTTTTTTGTTCCTTTTTCTTTATTTTTACTCTAAATTAACAATTTGTTATGTGTAAAAATAAGAACATGTTTGCACTTTTCGGTAATGCATTATTTATATTGAAAGTCAGATTTATTAAGTAAAAGTAAGCTGTACTCTCAATTCTTTGAGCCACTTTACGTAATAAAGAGAGTAATAAAAATATATATAGACCCAAATAAATATAATCGTCTCTTTTGAATAAAAATCAGATAACGCCATTGAATTATCTCTCAGCCTCAAATCTTCCCTCGCTTCTTTCTTTTTTCCGTTGATGAGCCTCATTTTATTAAGTACGGAAGAATTCTCATAAGCACATTTTCTTAGATTTATTTACTCGCAAACTAATCAATAAATGGGCCAGTAAGTAGTGAATCTGGATATACGATTTGAAGAATAATCTTCTTCTTTTGTAGATGCAGCGGCTGAAATATTGCTGTTTTGAACTCAAAAAATATTTCTTATTCAGTTAAAACTTTAAAAAATATATTTTCTGCCATTTAGTGATAATAATTCGGTGAATTTTTATTTCAAAATATGAAATTTATCTCCTTTCTGTGAGTTAAAGGATTTTGAAATAAATTTATTTTGATAATATTTTAGAACTTATTTTATTAATAATATTTCTTTTTTTTGTAAAATTGTTAAGTATTGATTAAACTGATAATCAATACTTGGTCGATTTAAAATTCAGTGTGGGCTTAGTTAGAGGAAGAATATAACAAATTAACGAATCAAAATCTCTGAAGAAAATATAACTTAAAAATACCGAGAACGAACTAATATAGGAATCTGACAAAATTATACCAAATAAAGTATTAAGATTCTTGTATTTAGTAATTCATTCAATTATTAGTAGATAATTAATTAGTAAATAAGTGATTAGTAATTAAATTTAATTTATTATTAAATAAAAAAAAAACGCTACAACTTTGAGCTAATAGTAAGTTTTTTAATCGAAAGTTTGCACATTCTTTCAATTCAGAATCCTTAAATATCTGTTTAGTAAGAATTCCATCCCCAATAAAGAGGCACAGTTCCCTTATTATATGGAAATATTGTCAGCATAAGGCTTTCCGAATTCTTGTTGTGAAATTATGCAAGCGTCAAAGCAAAAATCTTCTCTGTATATTTGTATATCACATATTAATACTACTAAGGTGCGTCCATATTTACTCTTCAACAACAAAAAAAGTATGTTCATTTTCTACAATTTAACATTGATGAAGGTACCACTACTCTTAGATATCTCAGGAATAAAATTTCTCCTTAAAAATGTATTCGTTTTCTTAATAATTTATTTTTCTGACTATTATTTTACTTCTTTTTTCAACTCTTCTTGTTGTTGTTTTTTGGCTGAATATCCAATCAACTGAACAGCATCTGGTACATTTTGAGTCATAATAAAACGATATTATCATATACAAGTAATCAATCATCGTCCATAAAAGTTTAAATTTTCAATAATTCCATCATTTCTTCATCATCTAAAATACTTCATCTGGAAAATTCATTTGCAACAAATGACACATATTTTATTCCCCAAAGAATCAACTGAGACCTCTTCTTGCTGTTCTTCGTAGTTGAAAGGAAGAAACAGGAGTGGAAATACAAACGCTTCTTCTGGAACGGACAAGGATATCTTTATAATCGGACTCGTGTTGAAACACTTGAGGAAGCGATTCTTGAGATGCTTTACAAGCATTCCGCTGATGGATACTCAGAGGATTATTGATCCGATTCGATCAATGGATTTAAGATGCTCATTTGATTTCGCAAAAGGGATTTTCTTCTCCAGTTTCTGTAATAGAATATCACACTTCGTTATGAAAACTCTCAGATAAGACATACTTTACTCCAGAAATGTAGTATTCCTTCTTTCAGAAAAATTTTTATTGATTCATTTAATGGTAGATTATATTCCATAAATGGATCAGATAAATGAAAATGTTTTGTTCAAATGTAATACCCCTAATATGATGTCTATTACCAAATAGTTTGTAAACCATTCATTCCTTTATAACAGACTTTTGTAGAATCAATAATTTAATTTTTGAAAATTCACTTAACTTTTTTGGAAATGTGACGAATTTATTGTTATTGCTCAAAAGTAAATTGATGTTAGCAGATTAAAAGATAATGCATTGATGAAATATTATTATGCGTTATAATTCGGAAGCTTATTTTTAAGCTCTATTGATAGGTTTAGATTTTCATTTATAAAAATCTTGAAACTACATAATGAGTTACATTTTACATTGCACAAATCAATAAATAAAATTAAAAAATTAAAAAGAATTCTTATAAAAAAAGGACACATAAAATTTTGAATATTACTTTTCAATTTTCGGAAAAAATTCCTCAATCAACGTAAGCTGTTTCATAGACATAGCCATAATAGCCCTAAAAATAAGTAGACGTTGTGTATATAATAATGTCCGATGAAAACATTAAAAATGTGCATTTTTATGAGTCAGAAAATCATTTCAAAATCATTAAGAATTAATAAAGTTAAAAAGTTACAAAAAGGTAAAATATTGTTGACGGATTGTAAACTTTAAACTTTCATTACGTATAGTTTCGTATACTACTATTCGTTTTATATTTTCTTACTTTATGTATTGAATATAAGATATACTATTAATTTAAATTAATAATATATATTTTACATAAAATTATGTTTAAATTAATTTATAAAAATTTAATTTAAATTCTTAAAAATAACACTTTTTTATTCCTTTAGATTAAAAATCAGTAATAGAATGTAATCCCAAGATTTTATTAATTATTGAATAATTAAAATTAGAAGTTAACAATTACGTATTGTAAGATATAAAACTTTAAAAAAAAAACCTGTTTATTCAAAAGTATGCAAAAAGACAGTTTTTTTTTATTTTCAAATATAAGCTTAAAAGATTGGGTAATATTTTCTCCAACCAAAACATTTTTAATTCATAAAGAAACGCATAGCTTTTATTAAGAAAAGAATCCAACATTTTAATATCATGTTCTTCATTACAGAGACGAATTTCTTTTTTCATAAATTGTGAGACAGATATTTTAAGAGGACACGAAATGTACATTAGTCTTAGAAAATTTTGATAAAAAAAGTTAGAAGGGTTTTTTCTTTTCTTTTTTTGTGAATTCCTAACTCTGACGTCACACTCTGATAGAACATAAATTTATATCTATCGATACAGCTAAGTCAGCTTTTCTTTGAGTTGCGGAAATATGACAAAAACGAATGAAAAGGTCCCTGCCGCTGCAGCAGCAGAACAGGAAAGCTTTCAACTCTGATAGTCTGTAATAGAGGAGTTTTAATGGGAGTCAATGCTCAGTAATGTCGTCTGAGTGCTTTCTTTTTTATCTGCCTTTCTATTTCTCTTCGAAGAGAGCATTGAAATCTTTATGAAATGTAAGATAAATGTTTTTTCACCCTTTTGTTTTGTACCAACAAAGTGGGAAAGAAACATGTTTGATATTTTTCTCTGATCTTTCAAATGTCTATTTTTTTTCCTCTCCAAAGCGTCAGGTATACGAAACTTTGTTATAAAAGTATATAGTATTGTATAATTTATATTGTAGGACATATAATATTGTAATTCGTGTATTACATGTATTAATATATATGAATGTGTGTGTTCTCTGTAAATACAGGGTGTTTTAAAACTCACAGGCAAAAATTTAAGGGGTGATAAAAATAACATCTAAACAGGTTATAATTGTCAATTAAATAATTTATGCAACTTACCTATTAATAGCTGCTTCATCAAAATATTTTTAAGACTCAAATTTTAAGTCATATAATTAACTCTTGCAATTATAAAGGCCTTAAGCTCGTAACGTATTATATGTCTCTCTAATTATCTGTCAGCTCTCACAAAATTTTAACTTTAATTTAAAGTGGACATGATTAAACAGCAAATTGATATAAAAACATTTTTTACCGAAACCAAGCATTTTTTTAAATATAAGTAAAAGAGAATAATTATGTGTACTACTGAATAATTTCAATAATTTATGTAATATTTCAAGAATTATTCAACAAAAATTACTTAGATCCATCATAGAAATCATGTTTTAGTTTTACGTTCAAAAGGATTTAAATGATGTGAATAATAATAATTTAATTTATTTTCGTCTATAAATATAATTAAAAGAATCATTAAGTTTAAATTTTATACACTCTTTAGCTCTAAGGAATCACATTCTACGAAATGTTCTTGAATCTTCAACTTTCAAATAAATAAATGAAGGTTTCTATCTTCTGCTATCACATTTGATCGACTTATGAAGTTTTGAGTAAAATTGTTTGGAACATTTTCATTCTTAGCCCAGTCAATATTGAGAAATCCTGGGCGTTGAATGAGGTATCATTTTTGGAATTATCGATGAAGAGGTTTAAAATTACTCGTTTTTATTGTATAGTGATCTTCAAATATTAATAAATCAGTCAGTTTTAGAAACTCAGTTTATTGAAGTTTATCTCTTTCTATTTGAAAGCTAAACATTCTTCATTTTTTAAAGCATTTATAGACATATTACATTTACTTCATTTAGACCCTTTTTATAGATGCATTTCTATTATTAAAGTTTTACAAATTAGGCATTGAACCTAGAATCGAATATATATATATATATATATATATATATATAAAACCATGTTTGCCTCAAATAAAGCTGATTTATTCAATTAATAATATTGCAAAAGTAACAGATTTTCTTTTTAGAAAAAAACATATTTCATATCATGCAGATAAGTGCTGAAAATTACATTTTTATATATTTAATTTGCAATAATTATTTATTTTTTAATTTCAGTTTTTGTTTTTAATCTGATGGCAACATATTGATAGAAGATAATTTTTCCCTTTCACTCGTAACGTGCTCGTGCAGATTAAATTTTATTGTTTTGTTCGAAATATATTGTTGAAAAATATAGTTAAAATATTTCTTTAATAAAAATTCGTTAAAAATAGAAGCTTAAATTAAATGTTAAAATACTGATACCATTAGAAAGCTAATTGTTTTTATCTTTAACTTGATGTAAAAATCATGTTTGTGCGATAATATTTTCGTAAGCTAGAGCAGAAAAACGTCGAAATTTCACATAATTTTTAATTAATGCAAATCCTAATTACAAATTCGAAAAAAGGGTACCTAGGTGCGCATTTCCGACCTCCAAGTTATACATATACCAAATGTGGTAGCTGTAGGTCCAACGGTCTGACCTGTAGAGCGCCAACACACACTTGAGCTTTATTATATGTATAGATATAATATAGAGAATATAAAGAGAGAGTAAGGTAAACTGTCTTTAATTATCCGGAGTTCCTAGCTGAAACTTCTATAAAGACTACATACTTTTTGTAGCATATAATTATTAAAGTATTATCAAATGTTTCAAATATATTAGGACTAATATATTAATAACTTCATATAATAAATCTCTAATGTATTTAGCGAAAACAATAAGCTGTTGCTACAGAACCGTATTTAACTGCATAGTAACTGCTTTCTCTAATTTAGGATTTAAACGCCATGAAAAACATGTGGAAAGTAGAATCAAATATTATTCCACAAAACGCTGAGATGCTATAAATGCTCCATTGTACGTAGGTCATTAATGAAAATTACATTAGTTTTATAGTAATAATCCGCAATTGACATTTAAAATTAATTCATTTCCAGCTATACGCTGTTCAAAACATGTCCTGACCTGCTATATTATATTGGTACGAGGAATATTATGTTTACTGCATTACCTGGCGGTTGTTCATTAATTTTAAGACTGTAATCCCCATTCATTACCCTTAAGCTGGTTTTGGACATGGATGACAATAAATGCATTAGAGAGGTCACAAAATGTTAGTAAATGTTATTATTGACAACTTTTTCAGGCTGTCTATTTTTTGCAATTAACTTTAATATGTATAACCTTTGAGTTTTAAATAAGATTTATTAGGCACTGATGCAAGACATTGCAAAGACAAGGTATTTCAAATAATATATATATATTTTAATTCGTGTGCTAAAGTTTGAGAGGGGGGATAAAAATTTAAAAATATTTTTTATTCTATCCCATTCCCTAAACAGATATATTTTTTATAAAGTGTAGTAGCACCATTTAAAAATGGCGTGCCTGTTTCTTATTACAAAAAAGAGATGTCGGTACTTTTCGTTATAAGGACGCAACGAAAAAATCGCTGAAATTCGCCAAATAATCTTTAGTCGGGAAAAGTGAAAAATCAAAAATGCAAAATTTCGTCAAATTTAACGTTCAAGTTCGTCAAATTCGCTTTTTTTTTGGGGCGTTTTTTGTGCGTTTTTCACATGTAGACCATTTTTTTTTTTTTTTTGCGATTCGCTTAGCTTGGCGACTTGACTCACGTTCGGCTCACATCGGCGACATCTTGAGCCTGTATAACGAAAAAGCACCGAAATGCCTTTATTCTTATTCCCAGGTCAGGAATAAGCGTGATACGATCTATTGATAAGATTAGGGTTAAAAAAAATATTTGCCAAATAGAAATAAAGATTTTGCAGCGGCAATAAAATAAGATTTTTAAGCTTTCATCCTTATTTTAAAAAAATAATACAATATATAAATTTTTTAAATTCAGTTATTACTTTTTTATATTATTTATTTACATCTCTGATCATGTTATATTATTTCTGATCGAGTGTTGCATCAGTAATCTCAAAGCTTGACGACCATTCGGCAACTTTGGTCGAACATTTCGCAACTTGGTGACTGATTTAGCAACTTCGGCGACCAAATAAATATAAATTACTGGATTGGTTTGGTTTGGTTTGATTTGGTTTTTTCACAAGGGCCAGACTAAGTGAAGTTATTTCAAGGTAAAAAATTTGAAATTATTGGATACAATTTAAAATTTGAAAAACAAAATTGATTGATATAATTTGAAAAAAACCACTAAATGTGTGAATAAAAACCAAGAGATTTTAAAAAGGGTAAGAGATTATCATGGGGCGTTTTCCCAAGTA